>JAVQKI010050134.1:0-15000 GCA_036025975.1 Nematalosa erebi
CCCCCCCCCCCCCCCCCCCCCCCCCCCCCCCCGTGGGGGTTGAGTGTGAACTAAAACGGAGTGCATTTGCATGTTTACGGCTGTGTCACTGCGGTTTGGCTCAGACATCCATGGAATGTAGGTCTGTGACTGTCTGAGACGAGCAGGCCTGTGAGGGGCGGATTATGAGAGGAGATGTTTACTATGAATCCCATCCTTATTCTGGGAGAGGGGAACGGCCCAGATGCTCTATTGAAAGCAAATGACAACTGATGGAGTTTATGAGGGAGGGTGGGGTTTGTGTAATCCTGAAATGTTGTGTCACATTCCCAGTTGGAAATCGCTGGGGTATTTTTTCATCAGTTTTGTGACATGATCTTTTCTGGGGGGAAAAAATAAAACAACAACCCCTCACCCCCTTTCACCTCATATCACCACACATAATATTATTTTATCTTAGACATTTTTAGGTCATCAGTAGCTAGTTGTTTTTTATTAGTTTTTGTGATGACTAGTGTTGCTTGCTTCTTCAAACAAAGCACCAATGCTGTTTTTTATGCAAAACACAAAAGACAGCCCCATTGTGGCTGTTATGTGGTGGATTCGTTAGCTTTTGTAATAATCTAGCAGGACAGTTGACCCTCACTGTGAGTTAGCTGTTCCAGAAAGTTCCAGTAGCCATAGAACGCTTTCACTCGCCCTGAAAGGGACGCGGAATTCGAGTCCTGAATATTGAGAAGCAGAAAAGCATGTCTGGCATACTCAAGCAGCCCACTTGTTTCGCTGTCTGCATGCTCTTCCCAAAAATTTAGCTTCAGGCTTATATTGAGTCCAATCACGGAAAATGTGTCTGTTTTGCGAGGCCCCAGCAGTTAACTGAGACTTTGTTCAGACAGCAGCAGTCGGCCTGTGGTTTTTTTTCCTTTTGTGGTGTCATGAAGATGAGTCGATGGAGATAGTTGCTTGGCTTGTCAGAGATTTATACGTCTCTTGCACAAGAAAAAATGTTGCTCGCCCGAGGCGTCATCAGTGTGCATTTTGCGCTGTGGTGAATATTTACTCCTTATTATAGTGCCCATGTAGACAGCCAGAGTGCATTCCTTTCAAAAATAACAAGCCCGTAAACCAGTCTACCCATTGCTGTTAAAAAAAGAGAGAAGGGGGAATGGTTTCTCATTTTAAAATGTGAGGACGTCTTCCTCGTAATTCAGCACTGGCTGCCAGGAACCTTTTGACTATGCAGGTGGAATGCTGATTGTGTGTGTGTGTGTGTGTCTCTTGTGAGATCTGTATTAATATCAACAAATGAGATATTTCACAATTGTGGAATCTATTAAGTTTTGCGGTTTGAAATTTCTTTTGCTAGTTGAAAAGCATGCATATTTGATATCACTCTAGATGATGGGAGGAGCTGAGACGTGTTTCAAATAAACAATTGTTTTGCCTCATTGTTTGGCTTCATCAGTATTGAACAAAGACAATTTTCCAGACCTTGGAATATGAGTTTTATTTTGCAGCCACAGCAGAGTTTGAACACAAAGTGTAATCTAGAGGGTGATGAACGGCAAAATTAATCTCCCAGAACAGATCCTGAAAGCCCTGACCTGCATTGCTCACCGCGAAGGAAAAAAACAAGGTTGTAAGGTTATAAACAATTTTCTGGGGAAGCTATATTGGAAAATTCTGCAGTTGACTTTCTGTTATGTGCTCTCTGCTAAAGCACTGTGATTAGAGGTCATCAGAGGAAGGAAGGAGGCTAGGCTCCTTTATTAGGTTTTAATATCAGGTTTTCCTCTGAGAAATCTACACAGGTTTTTCCCTCTCAATTTCTGTGTGTCTGTGTCTGTCTGTCTGTCTGTCTGTCTGACTGACTGTGTCTAAATGCATTGGCTTCACAGTATATACAGGGAAGCTGTATGCAAGGCAGATACACTGACATGCGTAGAGTTTCTCCCCTTGGAATCCACAAATGCAAAGAAGTCGAAGCAATTGTTGGATACAATAGCTGGACATTCTCTTTCTCTCTCTCTCTCTGGTGCTGTTGACCTGTAACGCTCAATTAGCTCACTCTTTCCTTGAGAAGCACTCAAACTTGGCCCTCGACCAAACGTGAGATGGGGCTGATGAGAAGGTGTGGAATTCTGTTCAAAGCAAACTTTTTTTTCCATCCGCATCATTTTTCAATTGCGTTGTGTGCCAAATCACTAATTGAAATGAAAGTTTCTATTTAGTTTCATCGGGGCCTTTCACCCTTTTATAGTGCCAAGCTTATCTTTGTGGCAGCACTGGTCTCCTTATATTATCAGCTCCACTGTATGCTAATGCAGTCTCTGTTCTCTCTTTGCCCCCTTTACAACATTTTCCTTCTCACAATACCTGAGTGTTATCTTTAGCTAATAGAGCCTGCTTACAGTATCTGTAATCTACATCCTCCCAAGCACCACTTAAGCAGGTTTTGACGGTTTCTGAATTCAGAGAAATTCCTGTTTAAATCTGTGATGTACATCTTCTTCAGACTCACTATCTCCACTGAGTGGATTTGTCTTTGAGTATCTTTAGCTTTCCCAGTGTCTGAAGTGGAAAAAAAAAGAACACAAAAATCCTGCTGCTTCTTTGATGTTCCTCAGCGTGTGCTTAGCGAGGCTCAGACTGTGTGTGTTTTTGGGGGTGGGTGGGGGGCAGAGTGACTGGGAGGTTGTGGAATGTAATCTTCTGCCCTGTGTTCTGCAGGCAACCTCTGTGGAAGACCTCTCCATGCCCTGGGTGCTGACTAAGTCAAACCTGGTCAAGCAGCCCGTGACCCTACTTGATCTGTGCTACAGCAAGACAAATAACTTAAACCTTCAGCAAGTGGTAAGTCAGTCCAGTTCATCAAACACGGTTTTAGTGGCTGGGTATAGGGAAATGAAGGTTGGCTGGAAGGGGCATTGCACTGATATCTCTTTGAATGTGGTCTCCACTGTAGTGCCCAATCTGTCACATGTTCTATGCTCACACTTCTGTTTAACCTTTCACAAGTATGGGTGTAATATTGATGGCTGAATCTGGCCAGTGCCAGTGCTGTAGTGATGGCCATTGTACAGAATAGAGAAGACCTGTTTAGTGGGCCTCTCGTCATTGTTGCCAGTGGGATGTTCTATGAGGGACGATGGCCTCCAGTTCCATAAGAGACTGTTTTGGATCCGACGGTTTTACTGCACACACCCCACATGCTCAACATTTTAAAAAATCTGTTTCCAGAAGAAAAGACTGATTCCCTAGCCTCATATTGTGCCTAAACACTCACCCATGCAGAGAATGGTGTAATCAGGTTACAGGGCAGACAATAAGGTATTTGTGCAGTGCACACATGATCTCAGCAACCTTCCAACATATGACCAGTTTTAGATCCCATTATTTATCAAGAATTTCTTGACTTTTTTTCTAGAAATGCAGTCATACAAGTATATTCTTTGAGGCCTCAACTCTTTCAGATGATTCTTGTTACTTTCCTAATAGCATGTCATGGGGGATTATTATCTGACAGAACAACATGTTCTCCACTACCACTGCAAAAGCCTCACTCGTGCCTTTTGGGAGTAATACGAAGAGAATGTAACACGGTTGATTCCATTTTTAGAAGATGTGATTAGCCTCTCCGCATATGTCCTTAATTGGCACGGCAATTATTACAATCTGCCTGACTAGTTTCTCTTTCACAATTAATTATGATTGTCCTTGCAGCAATATTCGCTTGCAACATAATTTTATGCCGGAATACCAATTGGCATTGCCATCACTAATAAAACACAACTTTGCTGCAGACATGCCCCTTAAAAATGCAATCACATATTTTCAGCGTCTTCTAGACTCCCATGGGAAGTCTACCCCCCAAAGCACTTTATTCTTGAGTAAAAAGCTTGAGGCAGTCGGTAACTTGAATCATCTTGAGGCTGCCAAAATTTCAAGGGAGTGCTGAACCCTCTGGAAGCCTTATGCCCTTAGCAGTTTTCATGAATGAATCCCGAGTCTAGCAGCTACTAGCTGTTTGCTTTCTTAACTGCTCTAGGCATGATTTGTTGGCTAAGCCTCCGTTGGGGGCTAGAAAATTAGACTGTCTTACTACTCCCTCAGAGAACCGTTAAATGTTTTGTTTTTGTGAATTTTACGTCTGTTTCATTGTCTGTATCTTATTCATATATATTTATGAAGACATAATAAAAGTATCAACAACTGGCAGGTCATTCTGGCGTGTCCTTAACTGCTCTGTCCACATATGTAGACTTTTTAACACAGTTATCTGCTTGGAGGGGTGGGGGTTGGGGACCTATAATCAGCCTCTCTGTTAATGTAGGAGAGGTTAAATCCTGAGCGTTTGTCTCAGACAGCAACTGAATAATTGTTTGTCACACGTGTCAACCTCCGGCCTCCCCCCTGCACGCCATGTCGGGCGTGAAGAAATGTTTAATCTGAGCGCAGCTCAGCCCCCTCCAGTCCATTTTCCATTTTCATCCGGCCCGGGCTTCATTTCACCGCCACCGAAAACAACAACAGCAGCAGCAACGGTGCAGGCCGTCCATGCGTCCGTCAGGCAAATTTAAATTTAAAGTGGATTCTCCCCACATCAGCTTCCCTGGAGACATAGGGGATGATGTGCAGTCAAATTGAATCTTGTGAATATGAATGGGTGATGGTTGAGCATGAAGAGAGAAAAAAGACCAGTGGAAGTCTCTTGCATTCTGCCTTTGTAAATGTTTTTCTATATTTCATTATGAAATGGAAGCGTCGTGGTGTGTTCTTGATTTTTCTCCGCTGAATGGAAAAATGAATGCCTCTGTGGACCAGTGGTATATGAAAACATGTATATGTTCTCATGAGGCATGGGGGTAGTTGATTCCCTTTCAAGTAAGCTTGGGGAATTATGGTAATTAAGTATTTAATATTTAATTCCTTTAATTTGAGCCAGGAGAATAATCTAAAGAGGAACTGGGGGGTGAGTAGAATCTGTTTGCTCTCATTTACTGAGCTTGGGAATTGAAGGCAGGCAACATTGGTTCTGTTGATACCGTTCCATTAAACATGATACAATTGAAAGTCCATTTTCATAATTCTCATGGAAACGTGTTCCTCTGTGGATCTTGTTAATCCGTTTACACAATTCACTGCGAAAGCAATACAGGAAAGGAAAGATGATATTTAGTTATTTGGTTAATTAATTTTGTTCTTTGAAGGCAATAAAAAGAAACATGCACTAATAAGTTGCTAATATAGTGTGTTGTTTTAATGTGTATTTATCATGTACATGGTCTTGGTGTGCAAAGATAAGATATTCAGGAATCCAACATTTTGGCCTTGATTTTCCTGCAAAAAATCTATGTCCCCTGCACATGTGGTAATATGGCTGCCGTTGAGGAGTTTTAGTTTATTCTGCTTCCAGCGATTTTCGTATCAGCCAACAATCTTAAAAAATCTCTTTTTGGAAGCTGCTAAATCAGATGTGGCACAGCCGCGATATAAAGGATCATATTTGTGCAGAAAGAAATAAAACGTTGAAAGCAGACAGTGATGATTTTGGATGGCGGGTGCAGATGGGAAACACATGTCGATGGGGAGGTTTGATTTTCGTGATGACTCTTCCATGCTTCTTGAAGGCCCTTTGAGAGCCCCTCTCCCTCTCTCTTTCTTCCCCCACACACATTCTCTCTCTCTTTCCTTCTCCTTCTCTCTCTCTCACACTCTTTTTGGCCTCACCCTTCACCTACATGGCTGTTGTCAGAGAGCACTCTCTCTGGCGTTACAGAGCGTAAACCTGGCCTCATGGAGATGGACACTTGCAATCTTTCCTTCTGGTTTTATCTGGGATTGGTCATGGCTGTACCATGACTTCTACAGAAAGACAGAGAGAGGGGGAGATGGAGAGACAAAATGAGAAAAAGAATTAGTGTTTTTACTAACCTTTTATTTTGA
This sequence comes from Nematalosa erebi, assembly GCA_036025975.1. Classification (NCBI taxonomy): domain Eukaryota; kingdom Metazoa; phylum Chordata; class Actinopteri; order Clupeiformes; family Clupeidae; genus Nematalosa; species Nematalosa erebi. The sequence goes on from JAVQKI010050134.1 coordinate 5,926, forward strand.
AGTCCCTTGGGTCTGTACCTTCTACTGTGCTTTCAGGCAGACAAAATAGAAAGGAGTCAGCCATTATACATCTGCTCCACGGTATTCACTAGTCAGGGACCTCACAGCAAACCAGCTTAACCCACTTATATGCTGCAAATTTTCTATGTGAAACAAATGAAAAAGGGCTTGCAAAAGAATAGTACTACATGTACAGAATACTAAGAGGGATGTTGATAAAATATTTGTATGTATGTACACTATACTGTATAACAAAGCCACCCTGTTAAAAACGACTTATTTTGACATTAGTTTGATTGAATTCCTACACTTGCAGCGTACGTAAGCCTGATCAGCTCGATGTTTGTGTCCACCTTTGCCCGGTCGAGCTGTTGGCACGCGGGGCGCAAAGCTGCTAGCAGTTATAAGGCTGTTAGATATGCTAAGCTAAGAGGTGAGGCCTGGGCATCTGGAATAATTTCACACTGGAAATACATTCCAGCCATGCTAAAAGCACCATGTGCACACTCTAAATCAGGCCCTTGGCTGCCCGCACTGCAAATTGGTCATAAGTCCGATGTAATAGGTAGCATATGAGTCCCATGGTGCCTGTGCCTGGGTAGAGAGCAGAGAGTGAGGCTGGTGTCTTGATGATTCCATGCTATTGTCTGTTTACAGTCAAACAGGACAACAAAAAGCAAAACAAATCGGCAGTTGGTAAACATTGGCAGTGGATAGCTGAAATGAAGACGTTCCTGTGCCATAATGTAACTTGGACATAGAAATTGCAAACAAGATATCCTAGGTTTAGTTGTTTTAATCTGCAAATGCTGCCACAATATGTTGTTGTTTTTGTATGACGACTGATGTAATAGGGTTTTGTCATTTATTTGCTGTATCTGAACCAACGTGCTCTCTCTTGCTAAGCCCCCCCCCCCCCAAAGCCCTTCACAATTGCCTTAGCAGCAAATAATGTAACAATACAGCAAAACCACAACATGTTATTATGATGTTTTTTTTTTTGTTTTGTTTGTTTTTTTATAAATGGTTGATTTGACAACCAGCAAACATACAGACAGTCAGCAAACGTACAGTATAGAAACAAATGACATCTTGCAAATAATACTGGTCTACAAACATATTCCTACATTCCTGCTTATTTGCCCAAGCTTTGAAAAGCTACTGCTGAGTCTGGCAGTTCTGTGTGGATTTCAGAAGCTAATGACTGCAGTTGCCTTTGGACAGGCCCTGCTGTTTGATTCTTGTTTGCGTATTTGGACTCTGGTGTCAGACCCCGGACCTCACTCGCTCTGTCTCTGTCTTTTGGCATTGGTATGGAATCCTCTCTCTTTCTCTCTTTCTCTCTCTCTCTCTGCGTCTGTTGGCTATGTTTATTGTTCCTGTCACCTTGAGCTGCTCACTGGTATTTGGAAAACAGGCTGAACCCCACCACACGCCAGCCCAGTAGCCTCTGTCTCCTCCATTCTTTGTCTCTCTCGCACACACACATACTCACTGTCATGCTGATGGGCATGATGAACGTCTTTGCAAGTCCCAACGGGCCCTCATCTTGTGTCCTTTCCCTGTGGCAGGCAGGTGCAAGGTCCCTACGGACATCTCTCGCATTTTCTCTTTTTCTCTCTTTCTCTTTCTTTCTCTGTCTGTCTCTCCCCCTCCGTCTTTGTCCTCTTTTTCCTTGACCCATCACCTGAGCCGTAGCCCTCAGCTTTTGACAGCGTTGACGGTTGTTGTTCTCTTCCTCCCTCCCTTCCTCCCTCCCTCTCTTCCACCCTAAATCCTGCCCCCACCCCCGGCCCTTCCCTTCCTGTAGAGTGCCCTGGAGTCCCGGCTATGCCAGCTGTTCAAACACCTGCACGGGATCAGGCAGACCCTGAGCCTGGTCCTGGCCCCCGGCGGAGCGGAGGCCCCCCTACCCTCCGGGCGGGGCCCCTCGGCCCTCTACGCGCGGCTGCTCAACCAGGCGGCGAGCTGCGTGCCAGAGCTGGACGGCTGCTGCAGCGACCTCCTCATCCTCTCGCTGCTCGTCCCCACGGCCCCGTGGGTGAGTCTCAGACAAGGGGCCCACCTTCCAGGGGCCTTCCCAGAAGGAGCCCCTCTCTCTTTATCCAAACTACTTAAAGGGATCCTTGGCTATTCAGACATGTTGGCCTTATAAGCCTGAAGTTGATGTCAGCTACATAAACAAGATTTTAAAGCACTCAAAATGTTTTTGGTTGTCTTAAAAAATTTAGAAAATCCTTCAACTTGTAAGCTGCCATTGTTCTAAAAAGTGACATCACCTGGTTCCATCTAATCAAGGTCCAATCAAGGTGCAACAATCAAGCTGTTACTGCCCATAGACACCATCAAAACAACCAGGTGTTTTTCTACCCAGATAGCATTGAGACGTAAATGCAATGGCAGCTTACAAACTCTGCAAAATAACAGTTTCAATAAAAAATAAAGCATTCTGAGTGCTTTTAAATCCTGTTGATGCAGATATCAGTCTTATAAGGCCAACATGTATTACTAACCAGGGATCCTTTTAAGGACTTGGGATTGGAGTGAGGTGGCCACGATTCTTGAAGGTTTTTTAATCTACCAAGAGCTACATGTGTGTGTGTGTGTGTGTGTGTGTGAGCGTGCGTGCTTGCATTTTTTGTTTTGTGAGTTGTATGAGTCTGTGAAAATGTTTTTGCATGCCCTCATTCTCCTGCTGCTCTGCTTATGGTTGAATGCAACTCTTCCATTAGCTTTATAAGTTTCTGTTGAGAAAGTAAAATTACAAATATCAGCATGTCTCCTCCACACTCGTACTCTGAGGTAGCTAATTATAGCAATTACTTGGCTCAGGATTTGTACTAATTAGTAAATGCTGCGGAAAACTTCTGCTTTCTGATCTTGGATTAGACACTTGCCAGCATAGTTCAGACAGAGTGTTCCGCTGGCTCTGGGATATAGACCACCAAAAGCTGCAAATAATCCTCAGAGTCCCCACAAGGCCTTTGCTTGTGTTTATATGTGTGTGTGTGTGTGTGTGTGTGTGTGTGTGTGTGTTTATGTGTGTTTGTGTGTGTCTGTGTCTGGAAATAGTGTATTTATAAGGATGATGTGTGTGTGTCCTGTTCCGGCAGGTGTACAGTACGTGTGTGTGTGTACAGTATGTATGTATGTGTGTGTGTACGTGTGTACCCAGCCAGCGCGGAGATATTAGCAGCTTGCCCAAGGTTGTGCGGCTTTGGGAAAGTGGAACACTTTGTAATCGGGGGATTAATCAGCATGAGGGCTGTGCCGCGCCTCAAGGCAAAGCGAGCTTATTGACACCACTCTGCCACTCAAAGCAATTAAACACGCCTGCTCATTTTCAGGGCCCCCCCCCCCCCACACACACACACACACACCCCTGGGCCCCACAAACACCCGTATGCTCGCTCTCTTACTCCGCCTCTGCTAAACATATTAGAATTGATGACTTCCATCATTGATTATTAATTTACTGTCAACTTCATTTAAACAAATACTCTTTCACCATTTACTTGCTATTGAACATGCAAACTTCAGCGTTAGCGGTTGTTGTGATTTGTGCTAACTGCAATCCTCCATTTTTATTTAGTAATGAGTACCATGTATTAGGGCTGATGCTGATTCCAGTGATGCTGATGGTCTTTGTGTGTGTGTGTGTGTGTGTGTGTATCGACAGACCTCTCATTCGCTCTCACTTGCGCTAGTGACTAATTCATTTTGTTTCATCAGTAGTGGCAGCTATTGGAGTTGGTAGTTGCCTTTGATGCGTAGTAGCTGCAGTTTGCAGAATGCGGAAGCCATGTTGTATAAAGATCTGAGATCCTCCCAGCACAGCAGGCTTTTAGTCGAAACAAGATGCGCTTACTGGAACATGTTCCGTTGACAGCAGAAGGGATTGGGTAACTGCGTCAGTGCCACCACCAGAGCCAAAGCTCCCTTACGCATGCATACTTAAACATATAAGATATACCTTACACAACCTTCACATGCACACAGGCATACACACACTCCGCCCTACACACACCCATTCATTGATATATACTGTACACATACACACAGACGACTTTCTAGACGTTCTGCCTTTATTCATATGAGTTCTCCAACCCCCTGCCTGCCATTCCATTCTCCCCAGTACTATTGACTGGCCTCCCGGTGATTTGGGAAGGGGGTCGAGGAAGTGCCCTGCTCCATCGACTCCCTGTGGAGGTCCTCAGCTGGGGCACTGCCTTGGATGGAACGGCCTGAGACCTGCATTAACCCCCTCCCTCCCACGCACACGCACACACACACACACACACACACACATACAGAGCTCCTCCAAAACCCAACCGGGGCCTAAGGGCCTCTAGCCACGTGCATTATTCATCTACCTCTAAAATGATATGCCATCCACATGTGATGGAGGAGAATGAAATCTGACACGGTTTTAAAACTCACAGCGGCCCTTTCTCTTTCCTCTCAGCCGCCGCCGCCGCCGCCGCCAACACCCACCTCCAGGGAGAGACGCTTTGAGATCAAACGTTAGCAGCTCTTAGCTGCTCCATCAGCAGTTTTTTTTTTGTTTTTTTTTCAAACCCGCGTCTCGAGTCCACACTCATTTAAATGTAGGAAGAGTGGAGACTGAGTCTGTTCTCAGATCTCACTTCATTGGCAGTGGGCACAATCAATAAACGAAATCATCACACACACACACACACACACACACACACACACACAAAAAAAAATTTGCACAAAACTCCTTTAAGCTAAATGCTAATGCTTAAGGCTACTGTTAAGCTGTTATTGTAGAGAGGGACTTTGGGAAAGCATGACAGCCCGTGGTCATGTTGAAGTGGAGTACCAGGGAGACCCCTTACAGAAGCAGATGCAGTGTGGTGCTGTGTGGGGAGATGGGTTGGCGCTGCTGCTGCTGCTACTACTGCACCAGTGGAGCCCGGGGCCCGGGGCGCTCCCATCCTGGGAGGAGGCCCCATCTGTTAGTGGAGCGGCCCTCAGCTTCCATGAGAGAGCACACGCCCACTTGTGTTTAGAATGGGAGGATGGGGCTACTGTAGGGGTGGGGGTCGGTCTGGGGGCTGGGGGGTGGGGGTGATGGGTGTGGGGTGGTGGTTTGCTTGGCCACTTGAGCACATAAGGCCGTCCCCCTCCGCCTCCATCCTCCATCTTTTCTGCTCGAGTGGAGAAGAACATACCAGAAACTTCATCAGAAGTGGAGGGCATCCATCACTGTCCCACCCCCTTCATGCCCCCCTCACTCTCCACAATGTTTTCAGGGAATGGGAGCCCCTATTCCTCCCCTCCCCTAAAAATCGCTGCTGATGTAGCTGGTGGTGCTGGTGGTGCCATTGGAGGTGGTGGTTCACAAAGGCAATGCTGACAAGATAGATGCTCTTGATGCTTTGGTTGGGCATCGGGAGAGGTGCAGCCAAAACAGCCCATCTGCTTTGCTTGTGCAGAGCATGGTCTGTGATTTATATTAATACTAGGCCACATGCACACACAGCGTTATCGTCCGTTAGCATGGCGTGCCCCTCCTGATGGAAGGTAATCGCTGCATAAGCGGCCCAGCGCCGCGCAATGATTCATTTCCCTCTTGCCGAAAACCCCCGCCGAGAGACGACAATCGCCCCATCCTCCACTTTTGAAGTTCAAAAAGGTGTTCTTCCCATAGCTGTTTATGTCCTTCCCCCTCTTTTCTCTCTCTCTCTCTCTCTCTCTCTCTCTCTCTCTTTCGTTTCCATTCCTCTCATTTTTTTTTCCATGCCCTCTCTCCCCCCTCATCACTCAAGCTCTTTGTGTGAAATTTTCCGTTTTGATGTTGTGGCTGGAAGTGTAGGCGTGAGGTGAGCGAGAGATGTCACTCTCTATTTTGTGTGTGTGTGTCTCTGTGTGTGTGTGTGTGTGTGTGTGTGTGTGTGTGTGTGTGTGTGAGAGAGAGAGAGAGAGAGAGAGAGTGGCTGATCTGCATAGCCCCAGCGTAGCTTGGCCGGATCAAAAGGATGGGTTCAGGCCCCTGAGATGTCGCAGTTTGATTCAAAAAGCCCTTTGTAGTGGGCACTCTGCATTTCCCTTGGGACGGAGAGGGAGAGATGGAAAGAGGGAGAGAGAGAGGAATAGAAAGAGAACGGAGCATGTAAAGAGAGAGAGAAAGAGGGTAAGGATAGAATAATAGAGTGAGTAAGAGACGAAGGTATGGAAAGAGAGGGAGGGATAGAGAGAAAGAGTAAGAAAAGGATGCAAACACAGAAAGGATAACCAGGTAATAAAAAGAGACAGGGAGAGAGAGAGAGAGAGAGAGAGCGCGTGAGCGATCATGAATTTTCTCTCCATTAAATATGCGTCAGACCAGCTGGGTCCTCCTGACACTCTGTTGTTCTCCTGTCTGAAGCAGCCCAATTGGTTGGTCCGCTGCTCTTCCCGGGTCTAACAAGGCCAACACCCCACAGAGATGTCTTCTTTCTGGACGTGAGGAATTCCTGCAGAACCTCATTGCTCTCTGTGGTTTGGGCTGATTTGTTTCTGAGAGCCACTGAACATCAGCCAGCGCCTCTTTTCAAATAATCAGAGGGTTTTGTCCTTTGGCCCCCACTTGGATTGATTTTCGCTCCAGGCAAGGTGAAGGGAACACCACCTTGCTGCAGACAAAGCAACGGTCTCCAGACATTAATGGTAGCCGAAGGATTTTGTACCCGTCTGGAAATCCAAATGTAACTTTCAGCTGTCCAATCCACAATAGTCTTGCTTCCTTGTTCCAGCGACTGGCTTTGCTATTCAGGACATACAAATTTATTCCCCTTCAGTAATGACGATCATTAGCACCATTTTAAACATGGCTTTGTATAATATCTCCTTCCTCCATGTTGACTGACTGGAGTGCTGGGACTGTCGAATATCTCCCAACACCACTGGAGAAATAGCATTGCACATGAAAGCTGTCATTTAGGTTGGTCTCACCCCCCTCCCGTGTTGAAAACCGTCAGTAGATCATCAGACTGATTGTTATGATTCACCCTGAAGTCTGTCTGGCTACGAGGCCATGACCTCACTCTAGTGACGTGACGCCACACAGCTGGGCAAAGTCGGCTAGCCAGTGACTTACATGGGAGTATAGGAGCCACAGCACAGGACTACAGCTTGCGCTAATGTCACACACTCCCACATATATCTGTAAACACATACACACACACATACTCATGCATCTGTGCGTAAACACACATACCCAAGCGTCTGTGCGTAAACAGACACATCCACAAACACATACTCATTCATCTGTGCGTAAACACGGGTGCGCGCGCGCACACACACACACACACACACACACACACACACACACACACACGCAGTTGGTGAATTAGAGAATCTACACTTCAGACTTCAGACATGGAGTGTCTAACGTGTGGAATGTCTGAAAGCTTTCTCTTTTCACCTCGAAATGTTTCCACCATCTAACATTGCCTTTGATCCAGGGTGACTTGGTAAGTAAGGGCAGGTTATCCATATTTGTGCTTAGTAGGATTACAGTGTCAACACCTCAGAACTGAAAGTATTTAAATTCCTCAAGCCAATGACTAGGCTATGCTGAAAGCTGCTATTGAATAGTCCAAGTAATTTCACATAATAATTTCAACAATTTCAGAATAAGCCTTTACATTTATGCTTTGAACATCGCAAAAATGACACGGAAACGGGGAAAAAAACTCTTTGCCATTGTACACACTCTCCTCTGATCTTCAGAGGACTCGCTAACACCAGTCACCCAACCTCCGATTCCAGCTTTTGGAGATTATGGAGCTAATAGCACCTTGATGTTTAATTCACATGTGCCACTCTTTAGCGCACATCAATTCTTAATGCTAACCGGGGGCGGGTTGCGGGGCGGTGTGCTGGGGGTGTGTGTGCAGACAGGCTTGGGAGGGAATGGATTAAAAAAGCAAACCATGGTGTCTGGCTGATATTGGTAACCCTCCCAAAAAACGCACAGCCCCCCCCCCCAAAAAAAAACACCACTTAAGTGCTGTCTAACAACCATAGTCTACTCTCTGCACCTCCTGAGCACTCTAGCTCTCCAATTCACACGGGAGGAAAAAGCTAATGCGTGCAAGAGATCATTTGCATATGGAAGAAGATGCATCCCCACCCCCTTCACAGCGAGCTCTCGGCACACATTTCTGTCTGGAATGTCATTGCAGACGTGGAGGTGAATACCTGCTGTAGAGATGGACAAGCATATGGATGTGCTTACTTGGAGATCATTATAGTGACTTATTTGCCAATACCCCCACTACACACACACACACACACATACACACACATTCCTCATCCTCCATTGTCTGGCTGACTGCTCTAGTGTGTGTGTGTGTGTGTGTGTAACGCCCAATGGAAACCTGTCCTCCCTCTTCGCTCCGATGTGGGTTTTCGTGCCCGTGCATGTAAATGAACTCCACAGGCCGATGCATAGCAGAGAGCCCTGACTAAATTGGCCACGTTTCTCTCTGATTCCCTGTGATTGCTTTGTCTGTCTGGCTATCAGCGTGAAATGGTGGACCAGAGTTCCTCTTGTGCTTCTCTGCCACGTTTTTTTTTTTGTTGTTGTTGTTGCTGTTTGGAACCAGCTCTCTCTCTCTATCTCTTTCTGTCTCTCTCTCTCTCCATATCTCTCTCTCATTCTCTCTCTGGTCCTCCCTCTCTCTTGCTCTCTTCTGTGCTATTTTCTGTTTTTTTTTCTGCCTCAGGAGGAAATGGAGAAAACAGATGCGCTCGATTGTGACGGACTGAACAACTGTCTCCCAGGTTCACGGCTAGCAAGAACATCCGTGCGTTTTCCTGTCTGGAGTAATCTCCAGTCGCTCCTTTTCTCGTGTTCCTTCCATCCCTCTCTCTCCTTTTATTTTTTTTTTTCCTTCTCCACGAAGTTAGATAAAGTCGTATTTTTCCCCCTTCCCGCTCTGACGGCTACGGTGTGCTCGGTGCCGACTCTGACATCTTTCCCTCGTGCTGTAAATCCTCTGCTTCTCTCTCCCCCGCAGAGACACGGGGAGCACTTTCTGTCGGCTGTGGGGTATTTCAGCTCTC
>JAVQKI010050134.1:17500-22407 GCA_036025975.1 Nematalosa erebi
ACACCATTTTCCAGCTGATTAAAAAGTGTTTATTATGATTGCCAAGAAGTAATAATGCTCAGTAATATTTAATCTCTTTGAAAAGCAGCTCAGTACACAGTAAATGTCGGTTGATACTGTAACACATTGTGGGTTGTGGTAAAGATGCTTTCTGTTCCTCTGGTTTTCTATATTTTTTATTTTTATATATTTATTGTTACATAGGGGAGATAATTTGATGATTGGACTGCTTATCTGTTGTTGCCCGCGCATAACTAGGTATTTTTATACCGTACATGGGTTATACATAATGTACTGGTATATTCTGTTCAGAGGTTGCCAGGGGATGAGTAGAGGTGCCATGTCAGACGATGTTGCTGATGTCTGTGCTTTAGGAGGGAGGCAAGGACAAAACTGGAAGCATGTTAGTGAGGGGCAGATTTTCATAACTTTTCATTAAAAAAAAAACAAAACAACAAAAACCCTATCACTAAGGGTAGCCTATTCACCGTCACTGACTTTGTATTTATGGGCTCTGTTCATGGAAGACCAGAAGGGCTTTTGTTGTTGTTTGGTTATTCTTTTACGGTGAATGTCTATTTTTGTGAAGGACGATAGGCTAGATTAATATTAGGCATAAGTATTAGTTGTATAATGTAGTTATACTAGGTTATTTTCTAAACTAGTAACGAATTAGCTAGCCTAACCTTACCTAACTAATAAGCTCTCCATGTTCATCTTCAGTTCAGGATACATTTCGTAGTAAGCTCATAGCTATAGTCACATTACAAAATTGCGTAAAAGCTAATTACTGACAAAGAGTGACCATCTTGAACGAAAGTCCTTTTGGGACTTTCCATCTGTCGTGCACAGAGCCCATTGGATCCTCTTTACAAAGAGTGTCCATACCAGCACTAGAAAAGCACTTAGCAGAGCACAGGGGTGAGTGGAAAACATCTCCAAACCTCTCCAAACTGTCTCTTTGATGTATTTTGGCCACTTTGACTTTGGAGCTGGAATAGTCCAGTATGCGGATTGAACCCCTTCAAAGTCCATTTTTGCCCCACTCCACCCAAATTAGACATGATCGTTCGCTCCAAACTTGTTCCAGATCAAATCTGTTTCCAGTCTTGAGGACCCAAAATCTCATTGTGAGGGATTGCTACACGATGTTGCCTCCACCACAAAGTTTAAACCGCCATACTCATTATAACGAAAATGGTGCAAAAGGCATGAAGTCAAGACTGAAAAAAAAAAAAAAACACACTTTCTCTCTTTCTGTCTGTCTCTGTCTGTCTCTGTCTCTCTGTCCTCACACAACCACACACACTCAAATAATAAACACCCAAACTATCTCTCTCTCTCTCACACACACATACACATACACACACACACATGAAGAAAAAAGGCTGTGGGTAATTTGTTCGACACGTCCTGTGTGATTAGCCGGATTAGTCTGTCCTGGGCGTTAGTCTGGACGCAGGGGCCTTTTGGCCCTGACACGCCACAGTCACGTTGCCTTTTTACACCTAGCCCTGACCTCCCCTCTCCTCTCGGAGCGCTCCCAGAGAGGTGGGCAGCCAGTGGGCCGTGTGAGACACACTGACGGGGTGGTCCGGGGGGTGGGGGGGGTGGGGGGGGGAGTCATGTGACTGGCGCCTCATGACCTCTGCCCATGCGATTGCTGCTGCCCAGTGTGATCATGTCAGAGGGCTGAAGCAGAGAGGTGAGATGGGGAGCGATCTGCAGGAAACACACCCGCACACACACACACACACACACCCACACACACACACAAAACCCTGATACATACACATAGGCCTACACACCAGACACACACATGCATGTACACACACACACACACACACACGGAACCCACACACACATACCATGTGGGTCTGCCTGTAACCACTCATCCGTAAAGGCTTGAAACGCTCACACAGGTGTCTGCGGGGGCCGGGTCAGGCAGTCTGTGTGTGCTTAGCGGTGGGGGGTTTTGTGAGGGCTGGCATGTTTTGAGTTTGGGACAGTGTGAGCAGTCACAGGCCAGTGGGTCCATGTGAAGTTGTCACATGTTTTTCTTGTTGTATTTCTCTCTCTCTCTCTCTCTCTCTCTCTCTCTCTCTCTCTCTCTCTACCTCTACCCCATGCCCATTTTGTCTGTCTGCCTCTTAGTCAATATGTCTCTCTCTTTCATTTGTTTCTTTTTCTGCTACACAACCCACCCCCATGCTCAGTGTGTGTGTGTGTGTGTGTGTGTGTGTGTTTTGGAGGTGGGCTCGGAGCAGAAGGTGAGCCTGGAGCTGAGGCCAGAGGAGGTGCTGGCGTCTTTGCCGGCCTTCCCCAGAGGAGCCCCTCAGCAGCGGGCCAGGAGGGCTGCCGAGGCCCTGTGCCGGGCCTCCAACCACGCACAGCATATGGCCCTACAGCAGGTGGGTGTCTCTCTCTCACTCACACACATACCCACACTCTCCCACTCACACACAGACACAGACACACACAGATGATTGCTCACTTGTGTTCACTTGAAATGACACACTCAATAACTCTCTACCTTGATAATTTATCACAGGCTCACTGTACACTCAAGGAATGCAGAATTTCATGACAATGATCATTTCACAGCACACTTCCATTGCAAAACGATATAAAATCCAGCACTGATGGCCATAATGTTGAGGTCAGAATAGGCTAAATGTTTTCTTGGCACTCTATGTAGCCTGTTGCCGTATTGTTGTGGTAGGGAGTTGCAAAGTGTTGTCCTTTCACAATATCTTTAGCAGTTCACATCCAAACAACTTTCTTCAGCTCAACTTGAAAATCGGTCAGACGAACGGCTCAAGAAATACTGTATGCAGAGAGCGCACAGCTGCTCACACGCTTTGAGATTTCTTTCCTCGTAACACAGATAGATTTATCCATTTTTAACCATCTCCTATTTATCTGCTGCTAAACTATGGGAGAAGAGGATTTCTCCAGATCGCCAAAGTGCTTTGATATTGGCCCATCAGACAGATGCACATTAAAAACACATCAGCTGTGTGAGGAGAGGCTTTGGCGGCCGTGCTGCCGCCCCGAGATCCAACACTCTCCCCCCTCTCTCTCCGCTCCAGCAGGCTGGGGCTTGCCCACAGGATGTTGTGTGTAGTAATAGTCCATCAATAGCGTTCAATATTTCATACAGGAATAACTAACCCCCCACCCCACCCGCCAAAAAAAAACACCTTCCAACCTACTCTCTCTTCCCTCACATGCCTGGAGGGTCATCCAAAGCTGTTATTTCTGGAGAAAGCCCTGGTCATGCATTAGGAATTGAAAAAAGAGAGAGAGAGAGAGAGAAACGGAGGGAGGGATAGATGAAGGGGAAGAGAGAAAGAAAGAAAGAAAGAGAGTCGGAGTTGAATGCGGTGAGAGAGAGAGGGACCATGGGAGGAGCATCAATCATTCATGACCCCACCATTGGCCTGCCAGGCTCAACACGATGATTTATGCAGCACTTGTTGTGACGCCGCGATGCAGCCAGGGCCTCGCGATCACAGCGCACCGCAGGCGCCTCACCAGCGTGCCGGCCGTTCTGGGACCTGTAATGCATTTTTAAAGACCTCCGTTCCCAGCCTTTAAAATGAGATAATCAGCTCTCATGTACTGCCCTCATAACGTGCCCTCGCTTACTTGGGTGTCACGGAACGCCGAACAGTGCTCCAATGTCTTTTATTAAGTGATGCGTCCTCATGTCATAAGGCCATCCTTCTGTCCCTCGGGAGAGGTTAATGGCTATATCACACTGATACAATTATTTATTTATTTATTATTCTTTTTTTTTTTTTGGTCACAAGTGTTTGCGTAGTTCACTCTTTTCAGCTTGCGGCAGATCTGGTTGGGGAAAAGCAGCTCCGCGCTGTTGATAAGCTAGGCGCATAGCAGCAAGGCACCAGTGGCGTGCTTGTGTTCCATTGCACATTGCCGGAGGGGGGAAGTGTATCTTCTCTCCATCTGCATACAGTGGATTTGCAAACACAAGACTGGAAGCTGTGAAATTTCTCCGCTCCGGGACAGCATGCTCTCTATGCAAATAAATCCCATGTCTTATTCACAAACAATAGCAGCACTGTTGGCTATTAGTGACCTGTATTTCATGTTGTGTGGTACAGGAGTGTTTATATTATTTGTATCACTTGTCAGAACTTGACTAAGAGCTTGTTGATGTGTTTGTATTACTTGCCATGCTTGTTGACTCATGTGTAATAACTGAGGGCCTTGTGTTTGTGTGTGTGAATGTGTGTGTATGTTTCCGATGTGTGTGTGCGTGTGTGAATGTGTGCATGTGTTTCTGATGTTTGATTGTACGTGTGTGCGTGTTTCTGGTGTGTGTGTGTGTGTGTGTGTGTGTGTGTGTGTGTGTTTAGGTGGAGGCTTTGCAAGCGGAGCTGGAGTTCCACAGAAGCCTGTACAGCCTGCAGGTCACCTACACAGAGGAGCTCATTCAGGGCGTGCGCCAAGCCTACCAGGCCTTCCAGGACAGCGTCACACACAGCCTGTGCGCACCGCTGCAAGGTACCACATGAGCAGTGCTCCACATAACGTACCTCCAACACCACTGTTGAATTGCCACACAAGTGCACCCCCCCCACACACACACACACAGACATACAAAGCTTTATGCAAGGAGCTTCGGTTTAAGGAAAAATCCAGTGGATCAATCCATAGCCTTGTGTTTTCCAGGCCACCATGTATTGTGTAATCTTTAGGACAAAGAACCAGATACTCTGATCCAGCATAGGCTGAATGACAAACCAGGAGGCAAGAGCTAATTTTAACTGAGTTGGACATTGAAAAATTAAACTGAAAGTAAATTACTATGCCCCATTCAGTTAGTGTTAGCTGCCATTTGGTCTGTGTTGTATCACATTTTCTGGTTCTTTTTCCTA
>JAVQKI010050204.1:0-11500 GCA_036025975.1 Nematalosa erebi
CATATACCAAAATTATATTTATAAACTATATATTAATACAGATTTTTCAAAAATTCAGACTTAGGGAATCTGGAAGGTCCTCTGATGGATTTGGTGGGAAATGGGAATATTGTTTACAGAAAAACAATAAACAATCACAATAAACTCCAGCAAAGCCTAATGCTGCATTCCAAAAGTGCAGCAGTAAGTTCTGACTGAAAATCCTATATTGAGGTCTTATTGTATCAGTGTTCATTTTTAATACTGGGCCCACTTGTGAGGGGGGACCTATAAGACAAGTAACTGGATGATGAGGTAATTTTTGATGGATTACCTAACAGCCCCTGTCATACTGTATGTGACAATCTCTGATGAGAGCTTTGGGAAATCTCCATCCAGAATCTGTGTGAACGTGTTTGAAATGTAGGACATCAACCATTTCCAGGGCATGTATGACACATTCATGTCTAATCGTGTCATGCCTTCATGTAAAATTTAATACTCTCATACCTTCCAGGATTCCAATTAAAGACGCTCAATTAGTAGCTTAGGCCTGAACACACTGACTTTATTTTTGTTTGCATTAATGCAAAATGTGATTTTAGCATTACAGATGACACAAAGTAATTTTTGTTCCCTCTGATAGAGTGCTATCTCTTCTATTGCAAGGATTTTTTTTCTACTACTACTAGCTCTTCTTGTGGACTGTGTTCAGAAGGCAGGAAGCTACTGTACACAACATTCACTTGACAGCTTCATCACATCTGAAGTAGCCATTATCCTACGAAAATCCCAAATTAATTTTCAAATCAATTTCCATCTCTTCCCTGTAGCGGTGTTGGAGAAGCAATATGCCAGGTACTTGTGTGTTACGCTTTGGCTGTCAGTTAAGAGGCCTCAAACTGAGGCTGCCATGTGTCAAGTGTCCCCAAGCACAATATACATACTGGAACTAATGCAGAAACGAGTTGACACAATTCCATCCAGACTACAAAAAATACATCTGGCCGAAGCAGAGAGGCAGCTGTCAGCCAACCTCACTGCCTTCAACTGTCACTCACTTGCTGTCTCAGGCAACAAGGTACCAACTCTTTATTTTCTGGATGGCAGAATTGGGCAAAATGAAGCCGACTTAGAAGGCAGAATTTCATATTCAGAAATTGAATTTAATTCAGACATGCCGCAATGCCTTGATGCCAGCAAATGCTATCTTAGATGGCAGGAGTTTTTTTTTTCAATTTCAGACAGGTGTTTAAAAGATACTTTCTTTACCTTCAAAAGCTTGCACTCTCTTGAGTCAGAGAAGGCTGGGAACATGCCTTCATACTTTTCGATCGCAAGCTGTAGAAGAAGAAAAAAAGGGTGAGATTAAACCTTATGCAAAGAACAACCCTAAATCCTGTGCACCAAAAAATACCCTTCATGTACCATTTTAGAAGCTTGGGAACCTGATCCACATTAGTGAAGATGTAGGGTCTACCTAAGATGTGATTTGACCTCCCACTGCAGAGGTGTAACCAGCATGAGATTTTAAGATAAAATAAAGCCCTAAACCAAAAGTCATGTAAAGTGCAAATGTGTAATTCCCGTAAGCAATGGTTTTAATCACAGTTAATGAAATGTTAACTAGGCAAATGTCCATCCATAGAGTGTAATGCAAATGCCTTCATTGATTGTGAATGCAGGACAAGCAGTTGTAATTGGTTCCTGGACTTTTGGCTGATTGGTAATGAGCTGATAAATGGCTATGATTGGTCCCTGGATTTTTTCTCAATGGCTCGTCACCAGATGGACCTGCATCTGGGTTTCCAGGCTACCTTTTCAGTGGAGCCCTTCAATAATTCAACTTTCACATTCTTATGGTAAAACTGAGTTTGAAACACCGTTGAAAAAAACTTTAACATTCAGCAATTGCAGTTTGAGCTTCTGACAAAATATTTTCCGATGCACCATTTCAACAGTATACAGTGACAGCAAGTTCTTATCTCTATCTATCTATTCTTTTATGAGCTCATGGGTAAAAATGTAAGTTGCCCTAGTTTACAACCAAAAATGATCACTGTAGATGATTATGTGTCTGAATGGTTAAAGGAGATATCCGGTGTGAATCAATCAACAGTCCTGTTGTATGACGTTGCTGTGAGCTGTCGGTAGGTATGACAATGAGAATCTGGTGCGACTTAGACCGAATTTGCAAAACAGCAGCTAACGCTAACTGATGGGAACACAGTAAACTTTGTTGCAGTTTTGTTTTCCTGTCCCCCCATCAATTAGCATTAGCTGCCGTTCTGCTATTTGGTACTCAGCACTCAGCAACGGCAAACAACAGGACTGATTTAACTGCTACTTTCTTAATCAAAAACTCTTTGATTGTCAGTGTAGCCAACACATCTACCTTTGCATTTAATTCATCGACAATAAAGTGGCAAAGAGCAGCTTTGAAGAAGTACTCCTTGGCATTATACTTCAGCAGTGGGTTGTCCATTGTGTTGGTTGCAACCTGGGGAGAAAAGGAACATTGACTTTGAGAGAGAGTGGCAAATTACTATCAACTTTTACACTAAAATACGTTCAGAAATAACAACTATTAATAATTATTTTAGTGGAAATCTTAATCAGACAAACCTGCTCATATATCTCAATGGCTTTGGGGTATTGCTCAAGTTGGGCACAGTACAGACCAACTTTCAGTAGACACTTGTTGGCAGAGCTGCGCAGACAAAAAACTAATTAGAAATGTAATCATTTGATTAGTAAACAAATCCAAGCAAATGGCCTGTTAGATATACTCACCTGTTAGATTCTTCTCCCTTGTAATAGTCTGCCGCCTGCTCATAATGTGCTATTGCCTGACAGAAAGAAAGACAGAAAGAAAAAACAAACAAAAACAAAATGAGTAGTTTCACAGTATCTTTCCCCAATGACCTGGAGACAAACTAAAACTACCTGAGATATTAATACATAAAGAACCACATACCTTCTCAATGTCTACAAGCTCTGACTCATATATTTCTGCAATAGTCATGTGGTGTTTGGCAGCAATCGTAAATCTGCCCTGTAAGAGAGGCAAACAAATGCAGTGCGTGTATATCAGTAAAAAAGCCACGTGCAAACATGTGAAATTACCGCAATATCACAAGGATGTGAACAAACAGTTCATTCATAAAACATAATTCACAAGGCATGCTTACACAGAATTCCATCAATGCACAAATTATAAAACAATAACAAACATTTCTAAAACAAAGAAAAACATTAAATGCAATTAACATGTGTTAATTGAGCCATTGCACAAAGTAAGGTGTTTGATAAATTTGATTTTGGATGGTTTAACACCATCACACACAATGTTTACAGAATAACTGCGCGCAAACAAATATATGACATATCAGGAAACATTAATACATTCCAAATTTTACCAAGGACATGCTCACTAAACTTCAGACCTTGTCTGTAAGACACTTCTAGCAAATATGTTGACTACAGCCTTTTTAAAAGGTCAGCTCCAAAAAGGAGTCTTACCATGTCTGTATAAATATCGATGGCTTGATTTAAACAGTTGATAGCCTCTTTTGATTGCATAGGGGGAAAGGGAAAAGACTGTTATTTGTAGCAATCAACCTTCCTGGGCGACTGAATGCAGCAGATACCATTCAATAGCCTGGTGGTGTGATGAAACTAGCAAGGCCTAGGTGTACCCTTCGATAAAGCACTTTCATCATGGACGGCCGTAGAACACTGCTTAACAATGAAAGTTAATACACGGTGAATCTTTGGAGATGACGACATTATCCGGTGCTTTCTCACCTTGCGGGTCAGATTTTTTGTACGCGTTGCCAGCATCAACAAAACTGGTGGCAGAGTCTAGCTTATTCTGCATCTGCATATGAAGGCGTGCGGCCTGGCAGAAAGCGTTTCCCGCAGCTAGTCGATAAAATAATGGAGAAAGATTAACATCCAAAACATTATCGTCCTGATATCACAGGTTACAAGGCTCGAGGGACGATATACCCCTATGTAAATGTTCTTACCAGTCCAGTTTTTAGCCATTTTGAACATGTTGGCAGCTCTAGCATACATTTCGCATGCATCTTCAACCTTATGGTTTCCCCTATAGAACAAACAAAAATGCAGCAAGGCAAACATGACATTCCTTCCTCAATTCATTAACACATTTCAGTTAACTTTATAGTCTTGCCTCTCAGTGATTCCTGACAACAACATAGTCAATATCTTCAAAAATGTGCTGTGCTGTGTTCTGACATTGCACATTCATCTTAGCCACTGGCAAGAATTGTACCCGACGCAATATGCAATGCTCGCCAGAAAATAAAGCAGTTCGAGGATCACATATATCGTAACAAATAGCAACCTTGCACATTTATAAAGCACATTAATCTAGTTTGCCAGTGGGTTCACACTCTGCTTGATGTCAAATCGTGAGTATGATACGTGGGCGATGTTTGAGTACACATATACTAGCTTAGCTGGGTAGCAGGTACTGTAAAATATTCTCACCCAAACATTCCTCCCAGGAACGAACCAGACGACTTTACTTTTTTATCGGCTTCGGCCATGAGTTGCATGGCCTCCTTTTCTTTTCCAGAGTTATCCATCGTTGTTACTTGTAAATGATAGAATGTATCTGAGGTTAGCGACGTTGGAGATGCTGCAAGGATGCAGGATGCTCAGATGACCGTCTTCTCTCCTCCGCTGTATTTTCGTCTAACGTTATCTGCAAGTCTTGAACGCCACCTACTGTTAGATCCTTGAAACCGAAAAAAAATAAAATACATATTACACGACTAACGTTTGCAAAGCACTGAACCGAACATGCTGTCTATTGCTGTCTCGAGTTCTATGAATTCGAATAGTATTGGAATTTGTACTATTTTAAGGTACTATTTGGTTATTACATTTTCTCCATCGTAAACATAACACAAGACCAAAATGCGCATTAAAGCGGAAGTGACGACATTATAGCGCCAATGTTGAAAAAGGCTTTGCGTTGACAGGGAAGCGCTGAAGGTAAATACGACGTTTCAATTAAAATTTTCTTAGTTATGTCAGAAGTTAACCGTTATTTACGCCAAATATGTTTGCTGTTCAAATCACATAACTCAAACTGGGGTCTTGAAGTACTGTTATGTTATACAAGAAGCTAACGTTAACGCTAGCTGTGTTAAGGTAAAGCAGAGAAGGATTTTGGGTGAAGTTACACGTCTGCTATCTTAATTAACTGTCTTAACACAGTTAGTTTAACATTATTTCTTAAATTTTAACGATTTAACATTAGTTGACGTCTTTGAGCTATCAGGCTATTGTTAAAGATTGGCTCTTGGTGTCTTGGAAATAAGGTCACAACTGTTCCAGCCTAACGTTACACGTTAAGTAACAAGCTAAAGTAAGCAAGCCTTTCAGTGTGTTGTTATTATTCTGTGTCTCATTGAATTAGGCTACTAAATTAGATTCAGCCAAATAATATGAACCAGCTAAATCCTGTGTCATTATTTTTTTCCAAGACATGAGAGGCCAGGGTCGAGGTTACTGGAGGGGCGGTTCGGCGGGGGGCTCTGGGGCCTGGACAGGTAGAAGAGGTGGATGGAATTCTGGACAAAACCGAAGCTGGAGGGGGCGACCTTGGGGTAGAGGGAACACCAATCCTAACGCGGTAGGAAGCCAAACACAGCGAGGTAAACAGATCTTTATGACTATTTTGTATAAAGTAATTCACCGGTAATGCAAAATCTCCCGTGTTAATGTTGTGTTTTTATTTCTTTATTCTTACAGGCCCAGGGTTTGTACCTCAACAGTCTCAGGTTATACAAACAACTCTTGACATAACGTGCCCTTATAAAGGGTGGAGACTTTATTTTTCAGAAGGTGAGTTGTGTACAGACCTTGTCTGCCCTTTCTTATTCTCTTAGTTTTTTTGTCAGTTCATGTGGAGAATTTGAGTGTTGTTTTTGTACCACCAGGTTTTGTTGAGAGTACTCCATTCGTTGAAAAGATAAGAGCATTTGAACAATATTTCCTGTCACAAATAGAATTATATGACAAGGTATGTTGTGTGGTACTCAGAGTCATTTTTTGTGACTACAGCTGTGACACATGCTTGGTGGTACATGATACTGACTTTTGCTTTCCCTTGAACAGGATGAAATTGAAAGTAAAGGCAGCATTTTAGTGGACTTTAAAGACTGTCTTCAGAATAAGCAGCTCTCTATTGCTTTGCCTGATTTAGCAAAGGAGCTTAGAGAAATGCCTGAGAAAACCCTAGACTGCCTAGGCCTTGCCATACATCAAGTGAGTGTTCCAGAATACCAAAGTTACATCATAATTTTGCGCAGAGGCAGACAACGTAGAGCTTGTATCATGAACACTTTGTTACATTTCCTCTCAATAGACATGTCCTAATTTTTGTGTATTTTCATTCTTTTATTTGTCTGGCAGGTCTTAACAAAGGACCTGGAGAGACATGCAGCTGAATTAAAGAGTCAAGAGGGCCTACCCAGTGATGCCACTCCAATTGTTAACATACCACATATCAGTGCTAGGTACAGTGGCCATAACTTTGGCAGACACGAGGCCTCTATACACTCCAGACACTCTCATCACAGGCAACTGTCCTAAAAGTCCAGAACAATTAAAAAAAAAAAAAAAAGTATGTGTCTAGATACCAATTCAACACATGGAGTCATTTATTTCTTACATTTTCTTGAAGTTTTTCTGGAAAGCTTTGAATGAAAATGTGCTGATATGATGGTTTTATGCTGCTAATAGGGTGTATAACTACGAGCCACTGACTCCACTGAGGACACTAAGGGCCAACCTGTATGGAAAATATGTTGCCATCCGGGGAACAGTTGTACGAGTCAGCAACATCAAGCCCCTCTGCACCAAGCTGGCCTTTACCTGCAACAGCTGTAGAGACACTCAGAGCCTGCACCTGCCTGATGGGAAATTCACCACACCCACAAAGGTTCTAATGTATATGTGTTTTTTTGTTTTTTTTCTAAAACTGAAAAAATAATACAACATTAACAAAGAAATAGTCATAATCTTTTTGTCATTATCATTTGCAGTGTTTGCAGTATGAATGCCGTGGGCGATCTTTCTCTCCAAACCGAAGTTCACCCCTCACCCTCACAGTTGACTGGCAAACTATAAAGTAATTCAGACTGCACTCTTTACTTCATAGATTAAATTAAAATTACAGTGCACAAATATATAATTTGTAATTTTCCTAGTATTTCTGAATGGCAGTAGCTAAAGCTATTTTAAGGTTTTGCGTGGCATTTTGGGTGTGTTAAAATCCATCCAAAAGTGACTTAGAAATGACAACAGAATGTGAAAGAACAACTATTGAGGTATGTAAAAAGCATCTGAATTTCAGCTGTTAGCCTGCAAACCTCCTAGCCGTTGGCAGACACTGTTATACACATACTCTACCACATGTGGCTGCTGTATTAAAGGAGAAATCCGGTGTGAGTCAGTTCATAGCTCCGTTGTTTGAGGTCACAGAGTGCTATTGGTAGAAACTCACTTTCAGTTTAATTTTCCTATGCCCAGTGCAGTTAATGTTAGCTGACAGTTTGCTGTTTGGTCTGTGTTGTATCAAGTTTTCTCTTTTTCTCCAGACACACCAGATTTTTCCTTTAAATATAATGCAAGTGAATGCAAAAGCTGTGATCAGAAGAACTCAAAAATAGAAGAATTCCATGGAAACGCCATGGAATTTAATGTACGTGAACGATTTATGTTATTTATTTGAGGTAGTTCATTTATTGTTACAAGCTTGTGTGCTCCATAGGGTTCAGGAGCTAATCTCCGATGACCAGAGGGAATCCGGGCGGATCCCTCGAACCATTGAGTGTGAGCTGACTCAGGACCTGGTGGACAGCTGTGTGCCGGGAGACATGGTCACCATCACTGGAGTGGTCAAAGTTTCCAGTGAGGAAGGTAAACGCATGGCATATATGCATGCATGCAAAACCCACTGTCTACCAGCACCACAGACCTCAGGGCCACCACACAAACACACAGCCTCCCTAAGATAGATCAGCACTTTGATGAATCAGCAGCGGGAGGGAGAAGCAGAGGGAGACCCACTCAGCCCTGCAGGTCATTCAAGTTGAACCGAACTATTTTAAGAGAGGACAGGCATCCAAAATGGTGGCCAGGCCTGTCTTGTTGGACGTCAACTTGAGGCTGACATATGCCACCTGCTGGGCTAGATCCAGTGCCCTTAGAGGTATCATATTAAGTCCACATCAAAACCAGACCTTGTGCTTCCCTGAATGTGGCTGTAAATTAGACAGTGGAGATTTTTCAAATCTTCTGTCCATCATGTTTGTAAATGCTAATCCACTAGCATAACCACTTCAAAAATATGGTAATCACATTCCCTCTGGCTGCCTCTGCAGGAGCTGGGAGGAACAAAAAGGACAAGTGCATGTTCCTATTGTACATTGAGGCCAACTCTGTGAGTAACTCCAAAGGTCAGAAGTCAAAGGTCACGTCTGAGCCAGAGTGCCAGGGTACATCAGTGGAGTTTTCTCTCAAAGACCTCTATGCTATCCAGGAGATCCAGGCTCAAGAGGACCTACTCAAACTTATTGTCAAGTAAAGATCAGCCACTGTGTGTGTGTGTGTGTGTGTTTGTTTGTGTGTGTGAGAGAGAGAGAGCAAGAGAGATTTCCTAGTTTCTACTGGTTTATCCAGTGGGTTTAACATTTGATAGTTGAATACTGATCTTTTGTTGTTAACCAGGTTTTTTTTGTGTGTCCTTTTGCAGTTCCCTCTGCCCAGCCATATATGGACATTTGGTGAGTCTCAGTGGCATATTACATGATGGCCATCTGTATCGTTTTAACTGCTTGTACTTATGGATGTATAATATTGCCGTGTCCAGTTGGTGAAGGCAGGACTGGCTCTGGCCTTGTTTGGTGGCTGCCAGAAATATGTCGATGACAAGAACCGAATCCCAATCAGGGGAGACCCTCACATGCTGATCGTCGGTGATCCAGGTCTTGGCAAAAGTCAGATGTTACAGGTACTGTACTTTCCATTTCTGAACAAGGTATAGGAACAGGAAATGACTAGGAGAGAGAGATGGGGCAGGATCGCGAGACGCCCTTGGGCTGGAATTGAACCCAGGTCCCCTAGGTTTATGTGATGGACACCTTTACCAACTGTACCATGGTGCTGCCAGAGAGGTGACTGAAAAATGTATAAAAATCGGGAAAAAAAACCACTCCATTGTTGTGCCCGCAGGCTGTATGTAATGTTGCTCCCCGTGGCATCTATGTTTGTGGGAACACCACTACTACCTCTGGGTTGACCGTGTCCTTGTCCAGAGACAGCGGCACCGGAGACTATGCCTTAGAGGCAGGGGCTTTGGTGCTGGGAGATCAAGGTAATGACACGCATGGCTTCTGTACTCACTGCACCATGTCATGTCCTAATGTCACAGTGGTGAAGTTGCGGAACCGCCACTGCTTTACGTAGCTGATGTCACTGTTGCCTTTGATTGTGTCAGGAGTAGCTTCAGAACATCCAACAGGCTGATATCACATTTTTTAAATGGATTTCAGCCTTTTAATCATTTTAATTATAATTTGTAACCACCTCTTGTCGCCTTTAATGTATCAAATTAATTATTGTAGACTTGTATTGTGTAGCACATCAAGCTTGTCTTGCTGGATTTATGACTTAATTTTATCTTACTCAAATTCCGTATATAAAATTGTGCTCTGTTGGATAGGCAACTATTGTTCTCCATTGTTCAGGCTACATTAGCAAATAAATGGAAATGATGAAATGTAATTGATTAAAATGGCGGCCTTATGGAAAGTGTTAACTAAAGTGCGAGAATCACTATGTCTGTAACATCCGGGACATTGAAAAATCTCAATGCATTTTCATTTGCCATTTTGGTTTGATCTTTAGAAATATTGATGTATTTAGATGTTTCTGTGTGTGTGTGTGTGTGTGTGTGTGTGTGTGTGCGCGTGCGCGTGTTGCTGTAGGAATTTGTTGCATTGATGAGTTTGATAAAATGGGCAGTCAGCATCAGGCCCTGTTGGAAGCCATGGAGCAGCAGAGCATCAGTCTGGCCAAAGCAGGGATTGTGTGCACACTCCCAGCCCGTACCTCCATTATCGCTGCTGCCAACCCAGTGGGAGGCCACTATAATAAGGGAAAGACTGTCTCAGAGAACCTCAAGTAAGCGCTTTCTTACCTGCTCACCCAGTGTAGAAAAAAACAGGGCTTTTCAAGTTGGAGTTGATTTGGTGAGTTTTTGAGTTACCATAGTCTCATTAATAAAATTTTGAGATTTGAATTCAGTTGTAACTGTTTTTCAGCTGCAAGTCAGTTAATACAGTATAATGGTAGAAAGTAATTCCACTAATGGTACATTTGGAAAGCAACATGGCACATATGGCTACCGAGCACTAGACTTAGTACATGCTGAATAAGTACTGTGAAAGGGCATTGTCATCAGCACCAGCACTATGTCTAATTAATTTGTTGGCCCTTATCCCCACCCGTACAAATGTTGTGATTGTACTGTATATACATGGGTAGTTACACACATCTGCAATGAGGCATACAGATATACACCGGTATGAACAGGCTTAAGTCTAATGTTGCTAGTAATGGTACAAAGTGACAAATTTCAGATTCGTAATGCAATATAGGATTTGAAAATAATATGTGAAATTCAATTCTAAAGTAATATTTTCACTCCTTTTCCTGTTCTGTCAACTGAAGTACAGTTGTTTATGAGTTTTATCTTCAATCCTGACTCTCAGGATGGGAAGCGCCCTGCTCTCTCGGTTTGACCTGGTCTTCATTCTGCTGGACACACCAAACGAGGACCATGACCACATGCTATCGGAGCACGTCATGGCCATGCGCTCAGGCAGGAAGGGTGCTCTCAGCAGTGCTTCAGTGAGCCGTTGCAGCACCCAAGACTCCAACGTCTCCATCCTGGAGATCCCCTCCGACAAACCCCTCTCTGATAGGCTCAAGGTACAGTATGCATGCTAGAGGCCCTTGGACTACCCATGGGGGTCTTAGAGTTTCCTCGGCAGTACAGATTATGTCAAATGCAGCTAATTATTACCATTGAGCGTGTGTTCATACACAACAGTCCTGGCTCTGTAAATGAGAAACATCACATTTTATCTTGTTAATCTGTTCCTGTACCTTTCAAAATGACAGGAACTACAAGTCTAGGCAAGCTAATGGGCATAAGTCATTGTTTAAAAGGGAAATTCGGGTTTTTAGACTAAAAAACCTTGTTTTCTGATCGTTTATGATGAAATACAATGATTAAGATTGAAATTTTGACAAACGACTCTATGAATTTTCGGTGGTTACAATAGCACTCTCCCCACCTAGAGAATGGCTGCATAGGTTCAGTGCTGCAGTCTTTCATTAAATGCATTAAACTTTCATTTGTAAAGATGTAAAACTCACCGAGTGTTCGGTAACGTTCACTGATGCGCTGACA
>JAVQKI010050333.1:0-17080 GCA_036025975.1 Nematalosa erebi
AAGGTATTTTTACAGCAGGTATACGTAAGAAATCTTCAAAAAAGCCATGGGTGATTATCATTTTTAAGATATCCTTCATATTTTTGTCAATGCCTACAACATGGCATAGTGTTGCCCTCGCAACAAACCAATATACCTTTTTTAGGTATATAAGTGGCCCTTTTATTTTTTTTTTAATTGTTATTTTTTTAATATCAACACAAGACATGTTCCTGTCCAATGAAGTGATGGGAAAAAAGGGGTTTGACCTTTGACCAGGGGGTGGGACAGTCTTTTCAGGAAGCGCAGCCACATGGCATGCAGCACTGACAAGTGGTAGGATATATTACTATTTTTAACATGTTTAAACTGAAATATTTTCATTCAAATAAATATTTGCATGTGCATAAACATGTAAGGAAGCATTATTTGTTGTCTAAATACATGTTTTGTTTTAATTACTTTACTAAAATAGCTATTTTCCATTTGTTGCCTCAGGGCAAAATTATGCAGTTAGGGCATTTTTCTTCAGACAAATAAACATAACCTGTTGTCTGAATTCCGGTGTTGGTGACCCCTTTGCCCACATATTTTACATGAATCATGCATATACAGACAATCAATCAATCAATAAATAATTAGGACAAAGAATAGCACAAGGAAATACACTGGGATTGAGAACCACTTCAGTTTGAAACAAGGACTGAGAACAGAAGGTGTGTCTGTATGTAATCAAGAGATATTAATAACAGAAACAGAAGTTAACAGAAACTTGAATTAACCTACAGGAAATGGAACCAAATACTTTTTATGCGAGAAAGGAAGGTGATCGTGCAGTTAGGGTCATTCCTTCTGAAAGTGAGGACAGTGCACTTGAGGAGAATGACAGTGAGGAAGAGTGGACTCCAGAAACAGGTTTGAGAAGCAGTTTCAAGGGACAGTCAGTTGTGTGGTGTTTATGCGCACGCGTGCATGCTTCTCTAAGTGATTGTAAGGGATTATATAATGTGCTCATAAGTTCACTGGTGTAAACCGTTAAGTGATGTTTTACACTTTCTACTGTTCTTTTAAAGGAGATGACCATGATCCTGAGTCTGATCCTGTGGTTGAAGAGCATCCTGATGAAGTGGTTGAGGAGAACGCTCCAATCTTACCCCGTTGGAGAACTCACCAAAATGCCAATCCTACTACATACCCAGAATGGCAAGGCAGCCACCCAAGTACAAATTACTTGATGTCACCCCTTGAGTACTTCAAGATGCACTAATTCTTAAGCCTCAAAAACTGTGGAATTTAAGCAAACAACATTAACGGTGTAATCATTTAAATGGTCAGTTGGAGTCACACTTCCATGACAGATGTTAGAGTTGCCTCCAAGGATTAGGGGTAATTATCAATTTGAAGTTCTAATGTTTTGTCTATTGTAGCATGACGTGGATGGCTAACATTCCACAGAAAACACAAAATCAGTTAGTAGGCCATGCTACAGGCTCAAGCTGACACCATGGCATTCCTTTTGGTAGGCCTATAGCTAATAACCAGGACTGCTATGGTGAAAAATAGTCAAGCTTGGTGGTGTGTGACATCAACATAAATTGAAATACAAGAAACATGATGGGTGTAAAATATGAAGCCTTTGCAACTGTTCAACGGTTCTATTTCAAGATGACATTTCAGTGTGGATTAACATGTTATCACAATATTAGGACAGGACTGTGGCATTCTGGGAAATGCAATCTTCATCCAATGCATTAATGTCAATTTGACAACAAATGCCCACTGGCTTTTTTCATTTGCAAGACTTCATACAATATCAAGTAGATCTTCATGTCATTGATCTTGTCTACTCATTTTAATTTGTTCATGCCTCAAATGTGTTTCTCAATTTTAAGTGTAAAAATGTTGCACCAATAGAACTGAGTAAACCATTGTTTGACTTTTTACAGTGTACAGAATGTTTCATCTATGTTCTTTAAAAGCTGACGTGCCATCAAACACAGTGCAGATGGTCCTCACAGGTGGTGCCCACAAACCTGTGAATGGCAAGATTTTAAATACACTTTCTTGACACAAGAGAACTGTAGAGCAGGTGAGTGTCAGTGATTAGGTTTGAATGAAGCTCCTCTGAGAGATATCTGAGATCTGTACTCCATATAGTCTGCAAAACTTCTGAATATCTGTTAGCCTATTAAAAGTCATTTTGACTTTTGGACTGGTGTCATTTGAAAATAGCTCCAAATGGTCCGTGGTCCAATATCTCGTGTTTGCTGGATTGTCCCCACCAATACTTTTGAATTAAAAGCGTTTCAACCTGTTTTAAACACAATACGCCAGTGCGATTGGTTCTGCCCTCTCCTGCTATCTTTGTCAGATGTGTGAGAACTTCAACTAAATGTGCGCAAAGATGTTCCCACAGTACCTCTGCGCAAGAAAATAACTAGGTGTTGCATGCTGAAGAAACGTTTCCAATTTGAATTACTCCAGTCACTTTACAGCATAACATAATTTTTGTGCATGCATAACAACACATTTTCTTCTACACTTTCGAAAAATCATTCCAGCAAGAGAGCAGGATAGATTGCAAATAGCCACAATGTGTGAAAAAAAAAATGTTAAGAAGCACCATGAGTAGCGTAGAAAATGACGGCTGATGTTCAGCAGGAAAGCTAACCAAGATCTGTCATCTGCAAGGTAGCAAGTAGCATGGCAGAGGTTGGACATATCAAATTAGTTGTTGCATTTTGAAAAAAAACCTAATGATAAAATTAGCACTGCTAACATAAAAGGGGGCGTGAAATTCTGTACCAAGTTGGAGTAATTGGAAATTACCAGTTTAGACCAAGGCTAATTGAACCATAGTTTACCTTTAGTGGGTAACACAATGCAAAAAAAAAAATTGCTGATATGATACAGTTCAGGGGACACTGGACATGAAAATCTAACAAGAGACATTTATATTGTCATTGAATTTTTAGAAAGTTGTGGGGGTGGAGTTATTACCTGGATCCAATGACCAGAGTTCAGTACTCTCACCAGGGCCCTCACATGATGGTCCAGGACAAACTAGTCAGGGCTGAATTAACACTGCAGTCAGACCAGCACTGGACTATTCCCATCCTACGATACCACACAGAGACAAGGTTTCTGACAATCAGTTGAGGAAACCTCTATCACCTTTTCAAGGTATGGTTCATTAAAAAAACATCTGATCATGTGGTCATACAGCCATGAAACAGGAACTGCCAATGATACTACCTAGACTGAGTATAGACTGGTGGTGGTGTAGTGGTTAAGGAACCTGGCTAGCATGCTAGTAGCCTGGAAAATTGTGGGTTTGAATCCCGGCTGCCACCCTTGAGAAGGCACGGAATCCTTAGTTGCTCTAGGGGAAACTGGCTCTTATGTAATTGATAGTTGACAATTGTAAGTGGCTTTGGATAAAAGCGTCTGCTAAATGTAATGTAAATGTACCCCTACATGTACTGTATACAATAACTATTATGGTGATATTTACATATCAGAGACATTACTGGGTGAAAAAGGACCAGTTTGAAAGCTTGAGACAGACCGTTGCCCCGTGGTTTAACTAGTAACAATGACAGAGTTCAGAAGAGTTGAGAGGTGAAGCAAATGAATCTCCATTGCTTTTTGCCTCAAGCTTTTCTCATGGTCTCTATTATGCTATTTCACTGTCTTGGTCTCTAACCCTCCCTCCTCTGCTCGCTCATTCTCTCTCTGTCATTTCGCTCCTCTTTCTCTATTTCTCTATCATCCTCTGCAATCCCCACCGGTGGCTATGACTCCCAGGGTTCCGTTTGCTTTCCTTATCGCTCGTCTCCTAACATGAGAGTCCTCTTCCTCGGCTCAGGCTCCTCTTTGTGGCATCACCATTGAGTCACTTGTGGTATGTAAACACTGGAGAGAGAGTGAATGATGGCAAGGCCCTGCAAAGCAAGGCTAGGGAAACAGACATGCAGGATCATTCATTATAGATGAACCATTGAGGAGAGCTAGGAACGTTTTCCAGTTAGCTGAGCGGGTAGGACCCCAGCGGGTTTTTCTTTCAGTCTCTGTATCCAGCCTTCACACATGACCTCTGAGCTCCATGAACCTTCTCCTTGGGCCTTGACGTAGGAGATAAGCCCACAGAACAGATGACAGTAAATATCCAGGAAGAAGTTAGAAATGTTCAATAGTCTGTTTTCATCAACTAAATGAGAACATTAGAGGTGCTGTGTGGTGTATTTGTAGGTAGAATGACCTTAGAATAGCAACAGAATTTAAAGAAACAACTGTATTCATGTTATGTCAAAAACACACTGAAGCTAACATGCAAACCACCTAGCGCCGGGCCAGCTCTCTTATACTACCTTGTTGTATTATGTGTATAAACTACAATACAAGTGAAAGCAAAAACTGAACTGTGTTCAAGACAACTCAAAACTAAGAGAAACCATTTCAAATGCCAGAATCCTAAGTATGTCTTATTCTTGCCAGTAGTCACGTGTATCTTCTTGTCTGACCTCAGAGTCAGGTGGGGTTAGATGCTAAAAACGGTTACACTTGGTTAATTTCCACTAGCGACTGCAGCAGCAGCAAAGGGCATTCTGTGCTGTGACACTGGTTCAGATTATGAGGACATTTAGTTTGGCTAGAGTTATAAACAACTGCAACTACTGCAGGAGAACTTCAATCTAAGTTCGAAGCAAGTTGCGATAAAGGAAAAGTGATGCTTTTAACAAAGCTTGGAGATAATTAACAGCAGGCACCATTTCTAAAACGCTGGCAATTAGAGCTTCCTCATTTAACAACGAAGGCTAACATCCTGACACAGGATTTGCAAATCAATGCCGATAAACAACATTAAGTGACTTTAGAACAGATCAAATGAACAGAGAAATAACCAATCTATTTAAAACGCGTGGGAATTTCGGAAAAGAGTCCTATTCCCACCTTCATTAAAACACAGAAAAATCCCTATGGTGCATTTATACTAAGAAATATAGGCTATTTTTATAGCATTTCACTTTTGAAGACAGCCAATGTTCCAACATGACGTGCTTTAAAAGGATTTGTCACTAGGGAGTGGCTCTATTTGAAAAACGAGAAAAAAAAAGCATCACGCCTCAGTTCAATTACAAGACATCAACAATACATCACATGATCAAAGACATCTCTTGCAATTGTTTCATTACATTCAGTGTCATGCAGATTAAATCGAAATATTGCTGATACCATAAATATAATTGAGACCTAAGTATTTGATGTCTCTACAATGTGGGACAAGAATTCTATGCTGTCCTTGCTGGTATCATTATCAAAGGTTCTCATCAACTAGTTGTGAAACAGTCCAAACCCTTTGGAACATTAATTCTGACATCTCAATTACATACAGAAAATGACTGCAGGTGCCTTTAATTATCCAGCCACATCACAACATGCTCATTAGAATATGACAGTACAGCTCGATCCTTCAGGGAAATCGAACATGCAGAGATGTATTTAAATGGACCTACATGTCAGAGCTGCTTTGGACTAGCCTATGTGATTGTGTATTTCAGTGTGTGGTTCAACACTTTGAGCCGTTTGTTGCTTTGTCCTCAATCACAATCATGTTGAATATAATTGTTGTCTACGTGCCTGTCGCCCAGGTCAATGGAGAAATTTTGCAGCTGGCATTTTCAGAATAGACCTAATGTTTCTGAAAAACCCCATAATCACAAAAAAGTATGGCTGCATCTTTTCTAGACTGAACCTGTCAGTACATTCCAGACAAATGACATTGAAAAAGGCCATTATTTGAAGTTAGGTGCCCATAAAGATGACCAGACAGACACACCAATGCAGATAAAACTATAGGGGCATTAATGGGCCTAACTGGAGACATAAAGAGAGAGAGAGAGAGATGAAGTGGTGTGTAGCCCTGTCCACCAGTCCTTCTCTCACTAACAGTGTGCACACATACACACACACACACACACACACACTTTCTCTCTCTTGCCCTCTTTTAATGAGCTAGCCAGCACATCATAACACGGCCAGTCACTGGGGGCGTGGTCGACAGCCGCATTTAAATGGCAAGGTCTCGCCCTCTTCCCATTGTCCAATTAAGAGAGGATCGCGTCGAGCTGTTCATGATATTGAAATGATGATTTGCATATGGGCCCCGATATTAAAGGGGATCAGTTTTAGCCAGACAAGACAACAACAAACAGCGAGGAGGAGAGCAGAGCCGCACGCGGTGGAGAGGAGGGGGTTTAATATTGCCAAATCACTTGCGGGAACTGACCTCGGCCTGCTCGGAGCGTGATTATAGCGCCTTAATTAGAAAAGCCTTAGCACACACGTTCCCTTGCTCAGTGCACATGCAGCCAGGAGTTTAGCCACTGATCCAATATTTACCTGGCGCTGTTGCAGAAGTTGGGTGGGGGGAAGGTTAGTGTGTGTGTGGTAGTGGGTGGGGGAGTGAGGACAAATACCATAAAATTTTTCATAAAATTTGCTCTTCGCATGCAGGTGCAAACCAATTAACAAGCTGGCATTTAAAGGGACTTTTAATTAACATTTTGTCACAGATGAAATCAGATGTCTGAGGGCTTTATGCAAACAACCACCCACCCCCAGCATGAGTGATGAGTTATTAAGGTGTTTCTCCAGCGGCGGGGTGTCCGGGCCTACCCTCCCTTTCCCGAGGCGCTCTCGCGTGTCTCGGTGGGATACGGGGGACTCCGCGAGGGAGGATCAGCGGGATCCGGCAGCTGGGTG
Organism: Nematalosa erebi; assembly: GCA_036025975.1. Taxonomy (NCBI): domain Eukaryota; kingdom Metazoa; phylum Chordata; class Actinopteri; order Clupeiformes; family Clupeidae; genus Nematalosa; species Nematalosa erebi. The sequence continues at coordinate 6,745 of JAVQKI010050333.1, forward strand.
GGAAGCAAACAGAGCAAACACAAGCAGATATTGAGATTTATTCAGCAACAGAAACAAGACGATTTCCAGCTGGGGATTGCGGTTGCGATCAGTTAAACCTTGAAGATGAACAATATAAGTGACTTCCCGCACTTCAAAATGTTGGGTTTTTGAAGTTTTCATACTTACAGCTTTGCTCAGTCTGATGGGGGTATAGCCTCTTGTGCATGTTTACTACCATGCCTGTACCATAAATGAGATGTCACGTGGATTGTATGTTCATTTTGAACAAAAACATCTGACAGGTGTTTCATCAGTTAGTTCTACCAATGTTTTTTCAAAAAGCCATCATTAGTTAAGCCCCTTCCCCAGTAATGATCCAGGTGGTCTGCTCTCTCCTCTGCAATGGGAGCTTCTGTCTGGACTGTTGATTAGCCTCAGCTATCCCCTAACCCAATGCAACCTGACAGGAGAGGTCAGTTTCTCAGGCTGCCCCTGATCCTCCCCAAGTGGACCTCTTAGCGCAATCCCCACTCTCTTCCCTCCAGCCCCATCTCAAGCGCTTTAACAGAACTCTGAGCACGGATGGGAAATCGCACCTGAGAGCACTGGCCAGCAGGAGAGGACCCTGAGTGGATGTTTGCTGTCTTTCTTTCTTTCTTTTTCTCCTTCTCTATTTTTCTGCTTTTTTTCCCTCCTTTTCTTTTTTTTTTCTCCAGCATTTCCCTTGCTATCTGTATCTATGGGGTGAGAGGTCAACTGTCACAGGAGCAGAGAGGGTGAGGGTCGCCCCTGGGGGCCCCTCTGCCTGCAGAAGTTGCTCTTGAAGGTAGGGAGCATCTTCTCGGATCCCCAGCGCTGCCCCAAACCGCCCTGGGGCATGAATGCATTTCACTGTTTATGCTGGGGTGCTATCACTGGCCCGCTATATAAATAAATAAGAGGAGAAATCTGGACATCCTCTCTCTTTTTTCTTTCTCTTTCTCTCTATCCCTTGTTCACTGTTGCCCTCTTCCTCACTGCTCTTTTAGCCATGAGGAAAACCTCTTTAGTAACGGTATGGTACAGAGGGCTATTTCAGTCATCAAGGTAGTCCTGATTTTAGCTTATTTGGTTGCAGTTGCACATGCTACTTTGAGAATGGGCATGTTTCTGTTTTTCGCACAAATCCCTTGAGGTGATAAAATAAACCAGCAACCAGTGTGCTTAAATGTGTGGAGCACAAATATCTATCAAAAACCCAGTGTGGGTCTGCTCTAGCTTATTACCCCTGCAGCTAAATAGTTAGTGAGAGAAGGCCACAGTATATGCAATCTTCCTACCCTCAGCATCCAGTCCTTCAAAAACCACCTTTTTACTCTCGCCTTCAGTGAAATCCATAACAGTAGCCCATCCCATCTCCTCAATTAACTACAGTACAGGAACTCCACAGAGGCCTTGAATTAAATCAGGGGCTGGGGTTAGACTACGGGTGGCAGTACAGGGGCTGCTGTTGTGCTCTCTCTGTCTGTTTGCTCAAAGCAGCCCACCCCTCGCATTTATAGAACGACGGCCGGACGGCTGAGAGAAAACATATTAGCAAAATTAAATGTCGATGGCTTCCAGGAGAGGCTGATTCTGAGTGTCTCGGGCAAATTGGTGGTAATGAGCTGGGCGAGCACGGCGGCCTGGGCCGGCGCATTAAAGCAGCGATCATGGCAGGGATTACCGGCCCTGATTAATCCTGTTAATGACACGCCGGCGCCGCTGGGAATAAGAGCAGGGCCCAGATGTCGCAGGGGCTGCTGCGGCTCGACACACACACACACATACACACACACACATACTCTCTTTCTCTCTGTCACACACACACACACATTTTCTTCACATCTACACATATACACACGTCCATATGTTCACACACACACACACACAAACAGGATCTCAATTATGCTCATATGTGACAATAACTGGGGTCTCATCCTCTTCTCTCTCTCTCTCGCTCTCTCTCTTTCTCCCTCTTTCCAAAGTTCCCCCTCTTTTTCCCATGTGGTCTTTTTTCTCTTCCCCTTTCTGCACTCAGTCCCTAGGCACTTGTTCCTTTCTTTCTCTCTCTCTCTCCTCCACACACACTCTCTCATGCAAGGACACTACCTCAGTAGCCCTGCCACTTCAAATGCAAACGAGGACATTGTCGCCGTAGCAGACTACTAATGAGAACAGAGACAGAGAATAAGAGGAGTGACCGACTGAGAGAGAGAAGGGGGGGGTGGGGGAGTGGAGAGAAAGAGAGGATGAATAAATTACAAAAAAAGGAAAAGAAAGAGCAGATCTGAACTGGACATGGCAGCAGGGACCCTGATGTCCCCAATTAGAAGGGATGTCACCCGTGGTCTGCCAAGCAGTAATAAAGCCCTCACTCGGTATTCGCCATCACACGGTTCCAGCACTGTTAACATTCTAATGTCTCAGGCGTGCATGGTAACATTAATTACCTCGGCATTTGGACGACACCCTGAATCTCCTTAACGCCTGCCACCGAATGGAAAGCTGATCTCAGGGGAGACGGAGGCATTGTTACATTAAAAAATAATAAGTCATATTTACCCAACTAGCGAGCAGTCGTGCCAGTGATTCCGAGAGAGATTCACTTGTCTTTATTGACCATTAGGGTATGGTATTATGGAAGCGGAATCATTGGGTGAATTTTAACAAGGATGAGATCCATGGGATTGGTTCTTTTTATCTCTTTTTTTCTGTAGTTTTTTTTTTCTTTCTGTATTTTACGCATTCCTTCCTTTCCTTCAGCACTGCCCTCTTTTTTCTTTGGGTCTCACACACAAAGTAACACTATTTGAGAGAGACCATGGTACATTTAGGTTTCATTACAGGTGCTGCAAATCTATGCAAATCCTTCCCATTTGGATCTTAACAGGCAAATCCAAAAATTTAAGGCAATCTCCCAAAACCATTTTAGCTAGCATTAAAATTTATGGTCACTTGTAGAAAATTTAGCTGCGTTGAAATGCATGTCTGTGTCTGATAAAATCTTATCCACCATGGCTGCCCACTCTTGTCCAAGTTGGTCCCGGTAAAGTCTCTCACTCTCGCTCTCTCTCCCTCTCTGTATTTCTCTCTCTCTTTTCATTATTCTATCTTTTCCTGAGAAGATATCCTTTGGCCACGGTGGACAAGACATTGCACAGAAGTTTTAAGTAACAAAAGCAGTCTATGCTTGCACCACTCTAAAATAATAACTTTCATCTCACGGCCAGTGTGTTGTTTTTCGGGACAAGTGAACCAAAACAAAAGGGTAAACCCATTTTTTCATGTTTACATCTGTGTACGGAAGTGAATTGATGTATATATCACAACGTACATATGTATCTCCTGGCCAGGTGTGTGTAGACTATATGTGCATCTCTGTGCTAGTGCACCATATGATTGGAAGTCAGGGATGAAGGAGATGATTTTCCTCTCAGTTTTGTTGGAGACATGGCAGCTGAGGCAATGTAGTGCAGTGTGGCGTGGTGTAGCGAGGGCCAGAAGACCACAAGGCGCGAATCACAACGGCCCCCTTGCATTACAGCACTCAGCCATGCATTATTAAAGCCGGCCCTGATCAAGGCAGGTGGACTGGCCCAGGAGAGAGATGCCTGGCTAATGAATAGTCCCCTCTCTCTCTTTCTCTCTATCTCATCTTCTCTCTCTCGCTCTCTTTCCACACACATGCACCGGGCGCAAAGGGGCCTGGCAGCTGTTACCGCTCCAGCGCAAGGTGTTAGCTCCCGAGCCTTTTGTGGGCCGACGCTAGCCACCCTATTTAATTTACAAAATCATCCGTGCCGGCCTCCGTAATTGACACTGTTCATACAGTGTTGCCAGCCGGGCCTCTGTGGGTCACGCTTGCCTGCATTTGAAATTAAGAAATAAGGGGGTCCATGTTTGGAGGGCTCTCCCTTGATAATTGGTATGTGTGTGCAGGGGAAAGGGAGGGGTGTGTTCTTTGGGTTTTTTTTTTTTTTAAATCCCCAGGAGCATTGTAAATAGCTTGAGTAAATAACATACAAGGGACTGGAGTCTCTATTGCCCCATTCAGCCTTTTTTTTTTTTTGTTGGCATGCAGAATTGAATATGGTGAGATTAACGTCAACAGAAGTGGCAGCCCAGCCGTTTGCTTGGTGGAGTCTTATTGTCACCCAGACACAAGAGCAGGAAAAGAAAAAGAAAACAGAAGAGGAGAAGGGAAGGAAGAAAAAAAAAAGGCACCTTCGGGCCTCCAAGCATCGTCTCAAAATAGAGGCACCCCGTCTTGTCTCGTCTCCGCAGACGTTGTGTTTGGCTGCTGGAGTGACTGCTGCTGCTGCTTCTGGGCGGCTCCGGGATAAGTTGCCCGTGCCGGTTGCAGAACCCAAGGTCTAGTCAAGCAGTGTCAAACACACCGCTAGTGGCGGTCATGGGAGCTCTTTCAGTCTATTAGGACTGTTCCCGCAGCAGGCGGCGGGAGAGAGAGATATGCATTTTAGATGGCGCCACCGCTAAAAGGTTGTTCCTCGCATTCTGCAAGGCCTGTAAACACGGGCTTGGGAGTTTACTGGGTGCTGGTAAGAGCCGTCGGATGCGGGGACTTTGAGGAGCTCAATAATTGATGCGCAGATGGTGCACTATTCATAAGGCATAAGGGGTGTGTGTGTGTGTGTGTGTGTGTGTGTGTGTGTGTGTGTATGTGAGTGCGTGTGTGTGAGGGGGTGTTGTGGAGACAGAACTGTGTGTGTGTGCGGTGTGTGTGTTGAGGAGAGCTAAGGCTGAGGAGGCTATGAAGGCAGGGTCCTCTTCTTTCCATCCTTCCTTCCTTCCTTCCTTCTGTGTCGTCTTTCTTTCTCCATGCCTCGCAGAAGGCTTTAGCGGTGGTGGCAAATAGCACACCCCTACACCGTAGTTGCCCTGTTTGGCCTCATCTTACAGGGGCTTACATCATTGTTTTGAGGGGAAAAACGTGAGCGCACAGACACATAGACTGCACACACACACTCACATACACACACACACACACACACACACACACACACAAATGCGCTGAGTTGCATAGGTATCGTTTCATTCAACACACACAGCCATTCCTCAATCCTCAACTGTGTATCCACAATGTAAGTAAACTGATTGAAGGAAGAGATGGAGTGAGGGAGGGAGCCAGAGAGGGGGAGATAGAGACAGAGAGAGAGAGAGAGAGAGAGAGAGAGAGAGAGAGAGAGAAAGAGAGCGGAGGGGAACTCACAAATGAGTGCTTTTAAATGGTGCTCTTTTAGTGCACACATATCAGGCCTGTCTCCTCCGCTTCCCTTTCTTTAGATTGAAGCAGGGAGCAGATTGCTGGCAGCACTGCCATTACTTAGGTCACCTACTGCCCCCTAGTGCACAGATAAGTCATGACAGGCATAAATCTCAGCTTTTCTCTCTCCCCCACTCTCTCTTCATCTCTCTCTCTCGCCGTCTGTCTGAGAGCAGCGTAGCCTGACCCTCTGGGAAATTCAGCAGGAAATAGAGGGCCATTGTAACTCTAAGAAAGCTCTAAGCCAAGAGAGACAGTCTCTTTCAGCAATCAAAAAGCAATTTGAAAAGCTTATGCCAGGACAGGGATGGGCTCTGCCAACACGGATATTTTCCTGGATGTAAACGGTTCATCTGTGCCCACTTTGGAGTGTGTATGTGTGCAAAGGGAATCTTTATCCAACAACAACAACAATAACAACAAAAAAACATCCCAGCATTCTAGGAGTATGTTTGTGTAACGTCTGGTTAATGAATCGATTACGATTATTTTTATTGCATGATATAAATAAAACATGTCCCCATTCTGTGATATTTTAAAACACTCAGGGAAAATAGTTGTGTTGTCTTGTGAGAGAGACAAATGGGGAAAGAAACAGCGATGCACACAGAGAGAACCCCCAACCACCCTAAAACATGGAGCCGATAAATAAAGCAAGCGCATACTGCGATGATGAATTATTAGAAAGGTGCACATGCTGGCGCGGCTTGCCGCCTTCTAGCGAAATCTCTCGCTCTTGTGCTCTACAAAACAAGCAGAACATGGCCTTTTCCGCATGTCTCGCCCCCGGACCGCCAGCCTAGCAATACAGCCAGTGATCAAAATACCCATGCAACAGCCCTTCCAAGGGCCGGGCACACCTGGAAAAGATGCTGAGTCTCTTTCTTTTCCTTCCCCTGCGCTCTTATATGATCCTCTGCTTCTTCCTCTGCCTCTCCTCTTGCTGGAGGAGAAGTGGCGGTAGTGCTGTAAGTGCTGATTCTGGAGGTGTGTGTTTGAGACTAGTGTGTGTGTGTGTGTGTGTGTGTGTGTGTGTGTGTGTGTGTGTGTGTGTGTCTTTGTATACATGTGTAAAGTGTTTTTCGTGTGAGTAAGTTTCTGTGTGTTATCTAGGTGTGTATAGGTACAGTGTATTTCTGTGTGTATGCATACTGACATATGTGTGTGTGTGAGCTACTTTTGTCTGAGGTAGTGTGTGCGTGTGTGTGTGTGTGTGTGTGTGTGTGTGTGTGTGTGTGCTGGATTTGGGAGGGGTGAGGAAAGGCCGTGGCGGCGGCTTGGCGCTGCAGGAGCGCTTTAATAGGCAACTCAGGCCTTGTTTACCAGCAGGATCTCCATGCTGATGAGCCGGCCGGCAGAAATAATGCATGAGCCAAGAGGGAGAGCGCCCAGCAGCGGAGGGCCGTGTGGAGACAGGGAGAGAGACAGGGGGAGGAAGAGAGAGAGAGAGAGAGAGAGAAGGAGGGAGGGAAAAAAGCAAAAAGGGGGGAGAGACCAACTGACCCCTCTCTTCTTTATCGTAGCCAATCCTGCATGTATGAACAAACATGGGTACAGAGAAAGATGATAAAAGCACTTGCACACACACACACACACATTTACAAACAGACACAGTAATGTGCAAACTCAGACGGACACACTGTATTTACACATGTTGAGCTCTCCAGACAGGCAGGACTGGGGTTAATGTAATGCTTAGAGCGCAGGTAATGTTTGGGGAGGCAGGGGCGGATTTGAGGCAGCTGCTGCCGCAAAGCCCGTGCTAACTGCCGGAGCGCACTACGTCGTCAGGCCGGATTACTGCCGTGTCAGGCTGAAGGAGAGGCACCAAGACGGGGCTACACATGCTTCTGCCTACCCCTGTGCATCTCTCTCTATCTATCTCTCTATCTCTCTCTCTCTCTCTCTCTCTCTCTCTCTTTCTCTCTCTCTCTCTTCCCAAGCCATTCATGATATTGCTCTCAGAGCAGTTTCTGAACTTACTGCTGGGATTGTAGTGTACATAAACAAAGGCTATGTGAGACGCAGCTCATGCTATTTGAGGCAAATGCCAGGGTCTTTAAGGGGATAGGAATGCTATGAATGTAGATGATGGTTAGGTATGGGGAAGGGCTGAGACTGAAGTGGGAGCTGGCCCAGGTAAAAGACATCATGGAGCTATGTTCATTTTGTATTTTTTTGGGGGGGTGTGGGGAGGATTATTTCAGACCAATGGGATTGTTTTCTTAGATGAGACCTAAACCCGGCCCAACAATAGAACTGTAGTCTGCAACATGTTACTCTGTCTGAGTGTTTGGTGTCTATCCTGGTCTAAATTACTAGCCCCTGGGTCTATCTAGGGGAGGATTTGAGGAAGGCCTGGCTAGAACCAAAAATGCTTGTCAAAACATGAGCAAAAATTAAAGCAAGCCTTTTGTTGTGATTTCAAGCTTTGGAGCTGGCTATACCACAGATAATAAACTGCACAGCAGTAGAAATTTACAATCAAAAGACTATAGGCCATAAGAAAAGAATGACATTTTCAAAAACACACACTGGCATGTGTACGCACACACAAACACACACATACACACAGAGATAGATACTCAAACACTGGAGAGCTGTAGGGCCGTATCTATCACCTCCCCATATCTCAAGCCCCATTCTTCAAAAAAATCAGCCCTCCATATCTTTCTCTCTCTCTGTCTCTCTCTCTGAGGTGTACGCATCTGACAGGAATTAAGATCATTCGCAGCTGACGTGCCGACGTGACGGAGAAATCAAACAAGCGCCCTCTCCGCGCACCAGCGCAAGAGGAGGAGGCTTATTATCTGTGCACGGGAACAAATGGATTGTTGGCAGATCGGTGTCATTATCTCGCTGTGATACAAGCCATGAGGATGTAGCGGTGAGGCAGGGTCTTGCACACACATATACACACACACTCACACATATACACACACAGGCGCCAGATCCAGACAGCAGAAGCAGGAAACAAACGGGTGAAACAAGTGTAACCACTAATGGTCTCTCAGCATTTTTCACAGCAACAGACATGTGTGTAAGTGTGTGTGTGTGTGTGTGTGTGTGTGTGTGTGTGTGTGTGTGTTTGTGTGCAGCAAAAGCATGTCCATTCAACTCATGAGACAAATACACTGATAGACAAATGGGGTAATGTCTCAGTTTTTAACATGATGGAAGCATTCAAGAAAAAATGGGGAAAAAGAAAGGATTCTAGTAGAAGTTAGATTTCTCAAGCCAATTCAGGGCCAGTAAACTGACATCTGCCATTGAGGTTGCCTCCTGAACAAGCTGTCTCCAGAAGTGATGCTGAACTACTCTGCCCCAAATTTCCCATGATCACTACACCCGACACAAATTTCAGAGAAAACAAACCATCAAACAAACATAGGGTCTATATTTAGCCCTGCATTCGTGGCACACAGATAGTAGAATATGTAAAATATATACTGTATGTACCCAATTAAATAGATAAAAATTTCATGTCAAATTCTTCATCAAACTTACATGCAAGACCATGTATGATGTTGGCTAACAAATATCAGTCACATTTTACAAAATTACATAAAGTGAAAAGAGATGTGTCTACTATTGGGCTAACTGAAATGTTGCGATGTCATTTTCAAAAAAAGCCCACAAAGGAAGAGGAAATCGTGTAGCACCTAGCCACCACCTATAAGGTGATGGGTTGGATTAGAGACCAGCCAGTGGAGCGTATGAGATTTAAACAGTAAAACACACAGCTCACCCCAGGAGCTCAGGCCACAACCAATCTCCCACATCTCTTGCACCAATGCATAGCCAGCGATACAGAGCAAGATTGGAATAATTCCACGAGAGTAGAGGGGGTATAAGGGGGAGGCCAGATGCATGAACCAGTGGACGAGGCCAACACCTTATGAATTGGCATAACAGATCAAAACAGTCTTCATGTTGTTTGGTGTGTCACATCCATGTGTGTATGTGCGTATGAGTGTACTGTGCTGTAAACTTATATGAGAATGAACAAATACACAGTCCTGTCCGTAGCACTAGTGGAGATTGAAAAGCTTTATATTTGTTCTATCTTAACAGTCTGCTCATGACTGGTAAAAGAAAGAAAGAATGAAAGAAAGAAATCGAATGCCACCAGCCTGGCTTGCAATAGAAAGCAAGACAGAAAGAAAAAGGTGTGTGAGTGTATGAATTGGTGAATTTTTCATGACCTCTGGAGTATGAGCTGGCTGCAAAGGGTCCCAGCACACAGGGTAGAGGTCGCAGCTCAAGGAGCCAATACCATATGAAGAGAGGAAGGGGCCCCACCAGCAGAACGGTGTGTGTATATGTGTGTGTGTTTGTGTTTGTGTGTCCGTGTCCATTCATGTCCACACACACATACATTCAAAAATGCAGAACCACACATACACACACACATTTTCACCTTTACTTTTTCAGTCACAGACTGATACAGTTTTCCCTTTGTTGTTGCACTTGTTCCTGGTCAATTCAAGAAAAAAAGATGTGTATTTATATCAACATAGAGTCACAGTCAAAAAATCTGATCTTTGTGAGCAGCACATGAAACTGAGAAAATGCATTTAAATCACAGATGTATCCTAACCTTAGCAGAAAATGTGAATGTTAGAGAAAGTGTAACATCCCTAATTGCCCTAAAAATAGCAAAGAGGTATTTAAAATATAATATACATTTAAAATATATAAATAAAGGTATTTAAAATCTGCAGTTTAATAGTACGTATTTAACTTGATTGTAGATATCTTTGGGCAGCCCAGGGTACATCTCTATATACTGGTGGCTACCTACCAATAGCATGTATAATTCCTGGAAAAAAGTCTGTAAATGCTTATGACCTCCCAATCATGCTGCGCCTCCTCTCACTGTGGTGTTAAAGCAATGGTTCGGAGTAATTCCAACCATAGCGCTGTTATACGAGCTTGATGAGTGCTGTTGATAGCAAGGAAAGCAAACGAATTTAGAACAACATAGACAGGGTGGCGAACGCGCTGCTTACGCTTATTCAATGGTACAAGTAAGCTCACTTTCACTTT
>JAVQKI010050850.1:0-11610 GCA_036025975.1 Nematalosa erebi
TAATGACCAATGGCCTATGGAGAGGAACTGGAGAACCAAGGCACTAGCTTCTAAAGAATAATGGAAAAACAGTAATTATTTATAATTACATATAACAAGTTACTGAGTGCAGCAAACAATCTTACCAGTAAGTCTTGAAAAAACTTTTGATCAGCAGTGACACTTTGGCCGTGTCCGTCATCTGCATTAGTGGACTGGTACTGGTAACTGCTGGCACTCTCCCCAAGCATGAGACTCTGGAAAGACTGAGATGGACCTGGGCTCCTACAAACACAAACAGTGAACATAACCAACTATAAACACATTACACTGGCTGATGGTTACATGCGGCAACACCACTTATGAACACATCAATATATTGCTTCACCCATTCAAATTAATGACAACACTAGCCTGTTTTGTAACTCCAGACTGCAGTGCATTTGCTGTGATTCTTTTTGACTCTGATCACTGCCCGAAGACCCATCCTCAGAGTCCTTTATCCTGTTTGTGTGTGTTTGACTTCTGGTTATGGGACTGGACTGTCTTGAATGAGCTGAGCTGTTGCTCAAAGTCCCTGGTGTGGCACTTCTCCACCATTCCTCCTCACTCTTGCCACAAAACAGACTCGCCCCTGGAAAACAGAATCAATATGTCACTTACATGTGTACGTTTTATGACCTGGAGTAAGTGATTAAGAAAATAAAAATTTCACCCAACATAATACCACCACCCTTTCCAGTGGCAAATGACAAAATGGCTAGTAAAAGAACAATAACATTCAGTTTCATCTCTAAACAATGTTAGTTCAAGCAGGGTGTCTCAGAATGGAGGGGATGTTTAAGAGTAGTCTCCATATTCTGATGGCCACAAACATCAGTTCTTCTAAACTCACAAAAATTACTTTTTTACATAATGATCAGTTACTAAAGTACAATAAATGAACAATCACCGTGTGCTGGCTAGGGTGGCACATGGTCCCTGGATTACTAGATGTAAATATATGGGGAGATCAGTGACAAATGGAGCGTACCTGTTCCAATTGCAATGCTGACACTGTTCCTCTTCTTGAGATCTGGGGAAGTCTGGTTTTGACTAGAAGTCACATTGCCAGGCTTTGTCCCTGACTGATGCAAGTGGTCAGACTGTTGGGATGATGTGCTCTGGCTTTGAGCTTCCAGAAGCTTGTGAATCTAAGGAGCCACATAGGTTAAGATTACGACCAAAAGCACGCATCACAAATGGCTCAGCACATATTGGATTACAGGACTGCTGCATAATAATAATTACTATAACCAGAGTTATCAGCTAGTTTAGCTTCAACATTGTAACATATTGCATCGCATTGACAGGGGTGTAATAATTTCAACTGTGTTATTCTAAACAACCAGGGTTTCAAGGTAAGGGCACGTTCAGTAGGCACTACTATCTAAATATTTCTTACCTGTGCCTGCAGAAGCTTCAGCTGTCGGTCCTGGTCCATAAGAATTCTATAAGCATCTACTGATAGCATGTTATGATGGTTCTCAGGCACCGCCATGCAGGTTTCCTGACTCTGGCAAGCCTGGACTTGACTCAGTGTTTGCGCTGGATGGCAGCTTTTAGTATGGGAACTATGCTGCAAACAGTCCAAATGTGGTGGAGACTTATACACTGGAACCTGATGGGACGTCTGGTGAGGTGGTGACAGGCAACAGCCTTTGGGAGGAGTTGACTTGGGAGCACAACAAACTGTAGTAGGCTTAGTGGGAGTCATTGGGTGGAACGGACCTGAGGGTGAGGAAGTCTCTGGCCAGGGCTGTGACTGGTGAAATGGTCCTGTGTTGTGATTGTGTTGGCAACAGCTACATGGCTTATTGACAGACTTTACTGAGGTGCCAGGAAACATACACAGTTGTGTCCGAGGCTGACCCAATGTGGTACTAGAGAATCTACTGACAGGTGACTGTGAGTGTACAGACAGCTCTGGGGTGAAAGGTTTGGATTCCTGAGCACACCCTACAATTGGATACTGTCTAAATAACTCAGAAGACCCATCAGGCAAAGTAGCCATCTTGGGTGGTGAAGACAGCACAGGCAATAATGATGGTGAAATTCCACTTGACCCCTCACAACCTTTTTTAGACATGCTTGGGGTGACAGTTCTACTGACTGGCGGGCAAGCACTGAGCCTGTTCTGTCCACACACATTGAGCTCTGTAGGGGCTTTGGGGAACCCAATAATTTCACTTTGATGCAATGTGGGAAGTGGGAGTTGTGGAGTTGCATTGGGAGGCTTTGCTGTCCGAGCCACAAAGCTGCCGTCCATCAGCAAAGACAGCTCTGGCACTGTGGGCTGCACCTGTTTCACCTAAAAGATATACAAGTTTTTTAATTGACTGATTAAGTTAATTGTGTTTTAAAACTTGATTTAAATTCTTACTAATCTCTTGTAAGAAGATGTTTTGTTAAATTCAGATGGGTTTCATTTACGTAATTTTACATTTTTTACATTTTAAAGATTAGATTGGAAGGAGGAGAGAGAAATGGAGTGTAAGCTGACTCAAGTCAGACTTCGACCTAGTCACTGTAGACCAGAAGTATTAAAATACAAGTCTACAAGGTCTGCACACCAAAGTTTCTCTGATTCGAGGGTCCAGACAAGCACAGGTCAATTGTTCAAAATAGACGAAAGAACAGAATTACAATGAGTACGTTTACATGCACTTTAGTATCTCGAAAATGATCGGGATATTAAGTATCCCGGCTTTGCGTTTGTGCATGTAAACACCTTTTCCCGAATTCAGTATCCCGAATAAGCCCTTATCCCGGCTTCTGAGAAATCGGGATATGCTAGGTGGAGTACTCCAAAAGAAACCAGGATACCAAAGATCATTGAATACTGACCAAGATAGAGCAACGTAATACGTTACAGTGGGAGCAAACGTGAATAGTTCCTGTCAGTTGATACGTCACAATATAGACTTTTCAATGATTTTTTGTATTAGCAAATGAGGGCTCGATACTGGTCTGCATAAAGGGGGATTTCCCCCCCTCCCCCTTGCGAAAATAGAACACGGAACTTAACGAACGTTTGCACCTCTCGCTCCGCTTTTACCCTCTCTGAGGATACTGTAGCATATAAACACCTTATCCTGATTTCTGACAGTTGTGGAGAAAGATTCTACAGTGTGACGTGCGAGATGGAATGCTGATAAGCGCCAAAATAATGAAACAGCGCTCTTTAGAATCCACGGTGAGAACATCGCAAAGAATGCTATAATCAGTGACCGGAATATTAGTATTTATCTTGTAAACAGGGATATTAATAAACCGATTTCTCTGCACTCATGTAAACATTTTATCCCGAATATGATCAAAACCAGGATAAGCCTCATATTCGGGATACTGAAGCGCATGTAAACGTACTAATTGTCTTGCACTTGCACAACTTGAAAAACCACTGACATTGCAATGAACAATATGTATGCATACTCGGTAGTCATGTAATTTGTAAATATTGTGCATAGGCCTAATAATTCAGTTACAAGTTACACTACAATATTCAGTTTAGTTTGAATAACTGTAAAGATGGATCAAAAATGCATTCCATGTCTAATATATAATATATTTCATTATACTGCTAAGCCCACCCAACGATTCTCCACAAAGATGGAGCATTGTGATTGGTCTTACCAAGTCTTGGTAAAAATAACCTTATGGTGCATTGCTAGATGTACCAGCTGAGCAAAAATTATTTTCTACCGCTAGGGTGCATCTACATTTCTAAGCTACATTCCATATGCATGGAGGAAATAATAATAAAAAAAGAATAGATCTACATTCAACTGCGAGTTGAGCGCAAACTTAGTTTCACTTTTTCTCCGGCTCTCGCGAAGTTTGAGAGAGTGGAGACCATTTCAGAACAAATTACAGTAAGCTGACATTTTGTACTTCATTCAGCATCACAACTATATACGATGATATCGGACCTGAATGGAGACAGTAGTGTCGTTTTTGATGCCGCTACAGCTACAAATGGAATAGAGGCATGGGGATGCAAGCAATTCTAAGTGATTGAACAGTGCCAGAAATTCACGAAATAGCTGGGAATCTGTTACTGTGCCTCGTGAAAATGTCATATAGATGACAGATGGTCAGCATGCAGATTATTAGACCATGATGGGATTGGTCTGGGTCTAAATAAAACCTCATCTGGGTCTGTATCTGGATTGGGGTCCGCCTATTGAGAAGCCACAAGGGCATGATGTAGCAAAAGACCCATAAGTTGTGTGGGATGTCACTATGCAGCTTTTAAACTTTGAACAGAGATTCACTCAGTGCAGTGAAGATGTCCTAAGCCATTGAAATGTACCATTAGCGTAACAGACTTTTAGCACATCAAGTGGGAAGCTGAAGTTAAGGCAGAAACACATTTCTGAGGCTATATTTTTACTAGTCTGAGCTAGTGACTTGGTCAGCTGTGTGCCAGGTGTGCTGCCCATTAGGTCAGTCTTCCACAAACATGCATTACTATGCTCAATTTCCACTGGAGCCCAAGCATTGATGTTCAGCCAAATTAAAAAGGCAACTATGCTGACCTGCTCTCCAGCAGGGTGAGGGTTTGGGGATGGTCTAGGAGAAAGATCCTCATCTTCCACTCCTGAGTCATTGTCACTGATGGGTATTTTATTTTGAGGAGAGGTCGTTCCAGTTGCTCCAGTGACATATCTAAAAAGTTGAGGACACAGTAAGTAAACAAAACACAAACACACAACCCACCACTTAATTTTTACCAGGATCATAAAAATGATGCACCTGCTAGAGGCAACACGAGACATCATTTCTTTATAGAATTCCGTTTCTTGTTTTTCACTTCCAGTTCTGAGTTCAAATTTCAAAGGCTTTCTCTCATTGGGCTCCACATTCTGCTCAACAAGAACACAACAAATCCATAACTGTAACATTTTGCATCAACACTCTCTTTGATATAGACTTAAGCTAAGCTTTCCATAAACATTACATTATCCTGAAAATTAAAAAAAATATACAGAACTTGAGTGACTAACAAGTAAAAGTTTAAAAAACTGTTGATTTTATAAAAGAAAAAAAAAAAAAAGCTAGCTGATATCATTACGACCTCCAGAAATGTTGGCCAAATGAGGGTGATACATTTTGTTTAAATTACTGTACATTCCATTCCCTAATCAAGTTCCAAAGTCTCTCTCATGCACTGTCTTCCTCTGGAACTTACCTTGTAGAGCATGAGGGACTCTGCACTTGTAAACAGAAGCAAGTCCATGTTGTGTTTTTGGCCACTCGTTGGCTGGCACTGGTAGAATTGTGGCCCTCTATGGGTTAAGGAGTATAGCACCACTAGGAAGGCCCCTCCTTCAGACAAAACCCTACAAATAGAAATGCAATGTGAGAAACACAGCAGTGTAACAGCGCAGACTCCTCAAGACAGGCATTTTCAACTGTGAGCAACTACTTTCTTGTATTTAACAGTCCTCATCTACAAGACCTTTCTCCAACTAAACAAGGAAATGTGTGAGATATAGCTCAAAATTTGCACAGGGGGCCACTGCAGTTGGTGGCTTACTTTTGAAAAACTGAGATGAGTGGTCTAACCTGCAAAGTATGGTAACTGGGAAAAAATCCAAGTTACCAATCTATTGTGTAGTGCGAAACTGAGATTAAACTGTCTGCCAATTCATAGATTTTTGTAAGAACTCAAAGTATGCTTTGCACTCAAAATGTCTAGAGTAAATAGCAATTAAATGTGCAAGAACCCACCTCTCCTGAAAGGAAGAGCTATAGAGGTACCTGAGGCACCATGCCCACACCTGAGGACTATGGATGTGGGTTACCCCACACAACCACCTGCCGCAACAAAGGAATAACAATATTAATTGATTTTAAAAACACCTTATAATATTAACAAAGTGAAAAAAACAAAAAAATGTGTGGAAAAACTCACACTCCAACCAGTGGGAGGGTGTAAACCTTCGGATCAGATTCCAGAATTAATAGTAGCTTGGCAGTTTGATCAATGCTCAGAAATCTAAACATAGGCAGGACAGTGTGTTAACAAGGATAGAATACATCTTATGAAGCACGTTTCTCACACATGTTGTTCTAGCACATTTACATATACATAAACATGCATTTCTTCATCACTATTCTTATTTATTTTGATCATCATTCATCTTTGTAAAGCGATGTTGTCATCCATTGGTTGCTTTAAGCTGTGCTTATATAAACAAACTATGAAACTATTATTGTTGTTCACAAGAGAAAGGTAGGTATGACATCTGTATGGTGTGGTGTGGTGTTAAAGCGTCACGGACTGCTTGAGGAACTACACTGTCCACTCACTAACATGACCATAAATATCACAGAGAAATCTGCAGAATGGATCATGAAAATTCTGTCTTGTGTTCCATCCTTACCCTCTCTTCTGGATAACTGTGTTGAGAGGCTGGGCCAGGCTGACTGGGGAGCTGAGGTTCCGGGCCAGAGCAGTGGGTATTATTGGTATGCCTTTGATAGGTGTGGCCTTTAGCGCAGTTCCAAGAGTGAAGCCTGCCCAGTGCAGGCTGAAGTTAAGGCTGTCTGTGTTCTCTTTGCAGCCAAGCCATCCCCGCAGCATGAGTAGCTGAGAGATCTCCATTGTCTCTTTGCTGGTGCAGTTTTGTTGAAGTGTCTGTAAAAGGGTATGAGACATTTTTACATTAGTAGTAGGCCACAATAACATTATAAGCTACAGCCAAATTAACAGAATATTAATAGAACCCCAAATTTCCAAATGCTAGCCAGGCTCCTTAACCATGATAACCACTCAACACAAAGTTATACTACATTTTTATTATACTTACTACCACCAAATTCAGATGTTCTTCGAAAATCTATTATAACTTGCATTGTACCTTAAAAGATTCACTGAGGTCATCTGCATACTTTGCAGGAACGTTGCTGGTGAGAGGGCTGACATGTTGAGCTTCAAAAACGAAGGGCACCACCACATCACCAGGCAGAAAGGAACTAGGCTCCTTTCCTCCTGAGCCTGGTTTCTCCCTGCCAGGGTCCAAGCGATCCAAGGAAATTGTCACGCCTTCTTCATCTAGGAAATAAGTAAATAGTAACAAACAGCTTTTAGAAAAGTCAACCTTCTGAAATACACATAAGTTCGCCTTCACTTAAGAATTAATTTTTAGGCAACATTTAATCTGTATTAGTATTACAAGTTTTAAAATCATAGTCTCAAAGTAAGTAACAAACCAGGGAAGTTTCATGGAGACAAAGTATAGCATCTGTTATATTTGTATATTATCCTAATTAACAGGCTTAAAGGAGCACACAACTATTTTGGGAAATTAGGTAATTTGCTAGTTTGCTAGCTGTCAGAGAGTAGTGTTTTTAGTGTTTAAAGACCCTTGATTATTACGCAAGAATAAGATGGTTCCAAGTCATCTCTGCCTAAAAAAATCCCCATAAAATTTTCTGTTCTCAGCCTTTCTGGTCTCAGTACACATTGCAACTGCACATGCAACTTTTGAAAAGAAAAAACTTTGTGGTCACATTTGGGAGGAAGGTCCTCAAAACATTCAAGGAACTACAGTATGATAAACTAATCTAAAAAGGACATTGTCAGACTGGGACATTGGCTGCATGGAAAGAGAAGGTTAATACACAATTGTCCAACTCTAGGGAAGATGGCAAATAACCCAATTTCCTGGAGATGAGTGATTGACTTTCATCAGAAACAGTTGACCAGTCACTGATTGATTAGGTCCAGTCAGAATCTCAGAACATTGTATACTGACCATCGGATACCCTATTTTAGTAAAAATTGGGCTGTGTTGACACGTGATTAATGTAAGTATTTTAACAAGTTATTATTTTTTTTTTTTACACAAATTAATAATGCAGACGTATACGTCACACAACCAACCAGCGGCTTCCTCATTTAGACACACTGCAAGGGCTGTGATTTTCATTGTCGGGTTGTTTCACCAGCCCAATGTAGGTACAGTACTTTTACCACTGCCTAGACTTTGAAATTATTCAAGACATAATATAGTGGGAGGATTTCCACATAGTTGAAGTCTTTGGTCCCTTTTCTCTTCTAAAGTAGCGTAAAGTATACAAGTCACATCACAGACGTTCAATATTTGCAAGACTGGTTAAAAAAATTATGTGGTTGGTTATCCCTGTCATAGACAACTTGTGGCAACTACACGCTTTCAAGTTGGGTGTGTAGGAAACTGAGGAGCACCACTTTTCTAAAGTCTGCACTGACCAGGGGGACATGTGACATTGTTTCTTCATAAAAAAAATAAAGGAGAATTCTGGAGATTTACATGTTTGATTAATTTGTGATTAAACATGACCTCTTTCATTGTTTTGCTGGAAAACATGAAAAAATATTTAACATATCACAGAGCCCATTCCAACATCAGATTCTAAGAAAATGTACTCACCTCTGTCCACGATAAATGTACCAAGCAAGAAGCAGGTGAACTTGGGTTTATTGCTCTGTCTTGCATGACGGTAAGTCAAGCGTAATGCTTTCTCTGAGAGGAGAAGTCTTGGGTTTCTGTTATATCAAGAAGCAATTTATAATTTAGAAATGAGGTGAATGTAAAATTGTGCACATACATAATATGACATATTACCAGTACTAAGATAATACCAAGTATGACAATGTAATATGAAGTTCCAAGAATATATTTTTTCATATACACAAAACACCATTCATTCATCACCCACAGTGTTAAACAAACTCAGTACTCAATTGTCCCAGGCATAATGTGCCATGGGAGGACTCTGCGCATCCACAACGCACACAGTTGTGGCGTGCGCAACGAGTGCGCATACGACAGTATTTCCAAACAGAAAAGTAATCCACCAAAATGCCAGCAACGAAAGAGTCTAATTAATCCAACAAATGCCTCCAAAGATAATAACCTCAATGGGATCAAATCCAGACTAGCATTGTAGGGAGATGATAATCGAGGAGTGTGTAGGAAGGTATAGACCAGGCTATTGTCTGATGCCTTCTCAATACTTTTTCTTGCCATCATTCTGTCAGAGGTTGATATTGGTTTAATCTGTCCAATGTTGTTCCGAAACTGTGCTGGCTTTTTCAGTAGCTTTTTGTCCAAGTCTAATCTAGCCTTTCTGTTCTTAAAGCTTATTAGAGGCTTGCACATTGCAGTGACTCCTGTATGTTTGCGTTCATGAAGTCTTCTCTTTATGGTACAGTAGATATGGATATTGATAGGACTACCTCACAGTGAGTGTTTGCTTGACTGCATGTTGTGAAAGGGGTGTTCTTCATGAGCGTGCAGTCACTCAGTCAGACATCTAAGGAAGGGTTGGAAGGCCCAAAACTTCACGGTAATAAAACAAAACACTGGGAGCAAACTTCTGGTTAAAGTGGACTTTTCTTTTACACAAGGGGTTATTCTTCATCATGGAAACTATTCTGTGATCATCCACCACTATTGTCTTCTTTGGATATCCAGACATCCAGCCTTCGGCTTCGTGCCTGCAGCCGAACCACAGCCGTGGTGATATCCGCTAACAACACCACTCCCACTTGTGTAATATTGCTTAAATAATTTGAATGTCACTGTGTCCATTGCACTCTCCCAAGGCAGAGGCTGGTTTTTGCCCCCTAACTTTTGATCACATAGGAATGCACAGTTACACATCACATAAACAAACAGAACACACACCTGTAATATGAAAGGTGGAGTATCACCGCCTCTCCAATAGGAGTCAGATCCCAAGGTGGCACTCTAAATTTGGAAAGGGACCTAGAAAATCATGATTGACAGTATGAATGGCCCAATTACTGTTGAGGCTACATATTGATCGACAGAAACAGGATTAATAAGAATTGCATTTTTGTTTATGATAACAAAGACAGTTTTCCAACCTGTCAATCTGAATGTTTTCTTGTTTCTTGACACCATTGAGAATGTGGGATGGCAATTCTTGCAAATTCACTTCAACACTCATCTGTGCAGGTGGGAAAAAAAAGCTTTAGCCTACATTATGTACTATTTATCAGTTAAATGTCAACTATCTACAGAATGACTAGCTACAACACTATTCCATTAACAAAACTACAGATATGGCATTTTTAAGCAGTTTTGAAAGTCTTCTGTTGAAACTGTTAAAAATACAGGTGCTACATTCATAGAGGATCTGGACTCCTTGCATTTCAGTTCCTCACAATGAATTAGATTAAACAGTTTGCAAACGGCATTGTTGTTACTACAGTCTTTTTTTAGCCCTTTGTACATTTACAAGTAAAAAATAGCTTTATTTGTCTGCAGGGACAAATCAAAGGACGAACTGGACAAATATGCTGTGGCAGTTTGCCCTAACCACTGTCTAAAGTGTGGTAAATTGCCCTTAAGACAGCTTGACAGGGAGAAAATTAGAAATTAATTCATCAAACCAGCTAACCATTCTTTTCTTCTCTGAAAACAACTTATCCAAAACTAGCCCCTTGGATGTGTTTAGTACTCTTGAGCATTCCTTTAAATCATCCAAGCTGATACCTTTAGTAGGATACAGGGCTCTAGGCTATTTATTTTGTTGAGCCTGGCAAGAAATATTTAGAAAAACTACAAGCCTTAACTTTGAACCTCTGTGGTGTTCAAACAGTTGGGCTGAGCTGTGATCACATCTAACCAACAAACACACTTTTTGTCAGCGTCACAGTCAAAGGGCTGTTGACGAGTTGATGAATTCTCAACTTGACAACTCTATTAGCAAAATTGTTCCAGTCCCCCACTTGTTGCTCACACAAGATGGCGTTCACTTGGTCTTTCCCACAGCAGAAAAACCCTTTCCACATCATTCAGACATCCTGAAAGCATGGTGACGGACTGAATTCTCAGCTGAGTGAAAACTGAGTTGTATGCCCACACTGAACACAATGCTTGTGTGTGAAGTGATGTGAACCATAGTTAGAGCTCTTATCTTACCTCCCTAAGTAGAAGTTGATTTCAACAGCTTTATTAAATAGATTTGAAGAGAAAAGTCTTTGGCTTGTAATTTTTTTTGTGTCTGAGATTTAGGAGGCTTATCTCAGCAGCAAGATAGAATGCTTTGAGAGCATGGTCTTGTGTTTTGCAAAAATGGCAAAAGTTAGTTTATATGCTGTTGGAATCAGATTGAGGCCTAGCCTACTTCATAATAGAAGGCCTACACATAGGCCTACACATTTTCAAGTATCCACTGTAATGGCATTTCAATATATTCGGGTATGTGAACAAAAAAATCTTTAGGACTTTTGAACCTGGCAATTCAGAAAACTTCCAAAAAAAGATTTTAAGAGCTGTATATCTATGCATCCCAATTATACCGAATTAAATCCTGTATGTTTGACCAGTTCAATCTCGTTCTAATTGCAAAAAGTGAAAAAGCCAGTTCGATTCCACAGCGACAAGACGGTGGAGGGGTGGATATAGACCTACGTCATATCTGTTTACGTTATGGTTTTGATTAGCTAAATAATCAGCGAAATCATCATTAAAGACAACGTTGGTGACATAAACCTTCTAACCTTTAAAACTAACAATGAAAAAAATACATTAACATAAGGCAGTTCGTAGGAAAACATTATAATAC
>JAVQKI010050855.1:0-15493 GCA_036025975.1 Nematalosa erebi
TTCAAGATGGCGTTTACTATGAATTGGCTGAATTTACTAGCCTAGCCCCGGCCATTGACATGTATGGAGGGCGGGACTTAGTCACTCTCTCCAGTTATATATAATACCTCCATGGTCCTGCAGGAGAGAAACAGGAGTCTACTGCTGAACAGACTCCTTTGATTGGTGAAAGTGGCGTGTAGGGGGTGCTGGTCATTGTCCAAGATAGAGAGCAGCCTGCTCAGGGTCCTCCTCTTGGCAACTGTTATGTTATCGTTTTTGGATCTACTTTATGTTTTGGCAGATTCTGTTTGTTTTTTTCTTTGTGGGGTTTTCTTAGCCTGACAAGCCAGACTATAACATCAAAATGTATAGTCTGTCCATGACCGATAGACCAAGCTCAATCCTGGGGACAGAATCAGTGGTTGTCTTTCAAACTGGATAGCGCTACGACCAATCAGAGAAGCGTCAGCAAAACAGCAAATACACCCTTGTTTGAAACAACTGACTTGAGTTCCTTTTTCTGCTCAACTTTCAAAGCAAAGTCCAACTATTCCAATGTTGATTCAAATTTGCACCATCGCAGCCCTTTCATTTTCTAAGCCCACCAACGACTCTCTCTACAAAGGTAGAGCATTGTGATTGGTTTTACCAAGCCTGTGTAAGACCAATGGAAGACCTACTAAGGCTCCAATGGGGCGTCGCTAGACGTACCTGCTGAGCAAAACTATTTACTACCGCAAGGGTGCGTCTAGATTTTTAGACTAGGGTTTTCCCCAAATATGTGAAAACTCTTCAAGTTGGAGAAAAAGAGTTCAATGTGCGGGCAGATGTCAAATGAAACCAAGACTGAATGAAACCAAAATCACGTTTATTACCTTGTATGTCAACATAACGAAAATTATCACTGCTGTTTCCTATTCCTTGGTCTGAAAACAAATTTACATGTATTGGCGAGAATATACAGGACAACAATGTACGACATGCTCATGTTGCTATTTTTTAAAGAAATGGGCGACAGTGCCTTTAATTTTAAAAGGGTCCCTGGCTAGTTAGATGTTGGCCTTATAAGATTGGCGTCAGCATCAGCTGCAGAACTAATTTAAAAACCTTCAAAATGTTTATGGTTTTATTAAAAATGTAGAAAATCCTTTTACTCATAAATTGCCATTGTTGTAAAAAGTGACATCACCTGGTTGAGCTACAGTAATTAACATCAAAAACATCTACACATGAAACATGACACCTCACTAACTGGGTTTCCATCCAACTATATGTACATGTAAGTTATGCGAATAAGAATTCCTTGGTTGGAAACACCTGCAAATTCACATCAGTCCCCAAAAGCGCTCAAGGTGGGGGATGGATTAACTCTTGATGCATACAAAGCATAATGTGATTGAAGTCGATGGAAACAGTTTAATTTGTGTATATTCGCATTTACCGCATTTCTGTCTGTAGACGTTGATCCAACAACTGGTCAGAACACATCACTTGATTAGCTCTAGCATTACACATATGAAAGTGTGCATATTCTTGAGCCGAATTTTTGTTAATGCGAATATGAAATGTGAACACGTTAAATGGAAACCCTGCTATTGTTTCCCTCTAGTCCTAAGGTACTAATGAGCCATTAAGAGTCCAGAGCTGGTTGGCCGGAGGTCTTCCAGTAGATGTCTGTGTTATTTGTCTTTTTTTTAGTTCTAAAAAATGTTTGCGGAAAGCCCAATGAGTTTACCAAAATGTTTTGTGACTCAGTCTCTCTTTAAAGTCTACAAGATATGATTTTTCCTTACACAACAACAAACCTTGATAGGTGTAAATAGGGAAGAACTTTGTCAGCAAATTTGGGATTGTCATTCGTTTTTTGAAATGCAGACTTTAGGATATAGACCTTACAAAAACCGAATGACCCTTAATGACAACAGTCATAAACATCAGTGAAGTGTCATTAATGTTAATGATACGTGTCATGTCATGTTTATAACAAGTTCGTGTCACCCTTATGTAGACCCCTTCAAATAAAGTGTTACCCATGATAGTAACATTAAGCTTAAGGACCATGTACACTGTCAGCTGCTGTCAAAAGCAGACCATAAACAACATCGTTAGGTGTCACAAGTAACACCTTGAAACTCACTACTAAGCCCTGAGTTGCAATGGTAAGCCAGTCAGGTACAACAACACCAACACAGAACACACAGTAGTATGTGAATGCCATACATGACTGAAGCTCTGAGAAAGTTCATGTTAAATATGAAATTGTGGGGAAACAGTTCATCATGCTCAAGGCTCACGACAGCAGGGGAATTGGCAGCTGTTAGGCAGGTGCTGAACGGTAGAGCAAGATTTGGTCTTGATACCAATTGGAAAGCAGAAGTCGAGGCTACTGTAAAAACCAATAGACAGATGACAACCAGCGTTGACTGCAAAACGGCAGTTGAAACAAGAGCAAATGAGCTGGCGTGTTGAGAACAGGAATATCAGATAGAGAGAACTATGAATCATGGCTGCTAACTACATTAAAATCATTGCAAAGGGCACTTTTTGATGTTTTTCCAACTCCACAGAACTTCAGTCAAGCTGTGGTTATGGCTCCGGATTTTAACCACTTTGTTGTGTATAACCTAACTGGAATTAAATAGAAAAATTCGTTCATTACTACTAGCAGTTCATTTATGCCTCTGTTGACAGTGTCAAATCTTATTCACCTAACTGCCGCCTTTAGGAACTCAACTCTGACACCTCTCTACCACCCCAGCAACAGTAGTTGGTCCATGTCTTCCAGTGGTAGGTTCAAAGCTTCTGGCTTCTCCCATCAACAGGATCTGAAATCTTACAGCCATTTTCTCAGATTATAGATGGGAACCTATGCCATGCCGAAAACTGCACTCCGAGAAATGATCTTTTTCTCTTATTATTGCTGTGCATCGCATAAAGGATTAAATCTCTGAGTCTTATTGGGTTTATCTGGTAAAAATAAGATTATTGTAATGCATCGGAGGACCTTTGTTCTTTTTCTTATGGGAATAAAAGCTGACTTATTTTTCCAGCAGGCCAGGTCCAGAGCTACAGACACTCCTTTCAATCCATGCAAACCCTACTGTTATCATGGGGATCCAGTGTGTCTTCAAGATAAGGGCTTAGGGTGCTTGTGACCATGATTCAAGGTAAACATTCATTGGCATCCGCTAAGCCATAAATTATGCAGAAAGCTATCCTCTGGACGTTCAGAAGGCCGTGAATCCACGTGGGCCATGAATACTTAATATGAGGCCTGGATTTCCACACAGTAGGTCAGCACAAGGCAAGCTCTGAGCCATTACTTGCAATCAGCCTTGAGTCAATGGCCTGCCTGTGTACTACATGCAATGCTTGAGAGGAGAAAAATGGGGTGGCCCTCCCCCACAGTGAAACCAACAATGGCCTTACAACCTTGGAAGGTTTGAATGTGAGAGCGCTTACTGTATAGGCACTGGGAATGTACTGATTAGAGAAGCAGCATAGTGCAATCAGAGGCATTTTGTGTGTGTGCGTGCATGCGAGGGTGTGTGTTTGTGTGTGTGTGTGTGTGTGACTATACCTTTGAAGGCTGGCAGCCTTTGCAGTTCTCGGTTGTTGCTGATGGGGAAGCATGAGTTGCTGAGGCGACGCTCTTTCTTGAGCGCTGCTTGCGATGATGACAATGGCTGCTTCACCCGTAGCAGCTGAGTGGTAGGAGGGATACCACTGTTGCCTCTCTTGGGGGAGCCCTGTAGAAAACAACAATAAAACCTTGAAGTGAGAGACAGATTGGGGGGGGGGAGGGAGGAAAAAAAGTAGGAGGAGAGGAAGGGTTCCCATTACCACCCCCAGTTCCTGTCTGCGGAAGTTGTGGATCATGGTTACCAGGACAGTGTTTATCAAACCATGGGCCATGGTCCGTCAAGAGCTGGGCTGGCTGTGTGCTGGGGTCATATTGCCCCTGTTTGAATGAGATCAGGTGTTTCCCCTGTTTATGCAATCTGAGCACCAGCTTTGTGCTACTGCTGCTGTGAAGGGTGTTAGTGATGGCAGTGTGGGCCATCAGATCCACTGAGGTGTCTCTAATCCCTCCATGTCAAAAGATGTTGCCTGATTCATCAGGCAACCAATGGCCTCATCAGCCCCCCTGATTAAAAAAGGCCTTGCACAGGTAAGGTAATTCTGTTTACATCATGTAGAGCATGAACACTTAATTACCTATAACATTAATCAATAGACTATATGTTTGATGAAGGGTAATTAGAGCTACTGTAGCCCTAACCGACAAATATTGACAAAAATCTTACATAGACTGCAAAGGGAAAAACAGTACCACTTGCTACAATATTTCAACTTTTCGTGTGTTTCATTGGCATCGAATGATTTATAATATTGCTTTTTATGTCATTTGGAGTGCCATTTCGCAGACTGGTTTTTGAAACCTTTACACTAGCAGAAAATCCTTCAATAGTAGACAATGCAAGTAGACCACTTAACACAGCAGAAAAATGGAAGACAGCCACACCATCAAAACAACTCTTGGTTCCTTCTTTTAAGAATTTATGAGTAGGCAAAAAATGCCACACCACACACAAACTACACATCAGAAATTGAGGAAATGCACAGTAGATATCCGTATCCCAATTATAAGCAAGTCTGAATATAGATCGGATCTGTGGTAGCCTACGAAAGAGGACTTCCCAAGCCTATTTCTGAGTGTCATTAACCTTGTTACCTAACATCTACTGTAATAATCTAACCCTCCAGAACTCTGCAGGTCCACTGATGAGGCACTTATCTAATCTAACCTCCATATTTAGCCTACAATACTAACTAATATGGCTGAAACCCCAAGAAAGAAACAAAAAATGCCAAATGCTGACATTTCTTATAAGTGCATTTTTAAAATGCAAACACTGATTTAAGTGACAGACATAGGCTACACTACCATGTAGGCCTAGGTGCCATAGCCGATTTAAAAAATTTAAATCATAGCCTACCTCTGAGTTATGATTCTCGTTTTTACTCCCACTTTTACTTGACCTCCCAGTCTTCGAGGGGTCCTAAAATGAAGAGCAATGCATTAGCCAGGACTCTACATTTTATCTTTTCAAAGTTGTCCATCTCCTGCTACTAGAGAAAAGTTAGATAAATGTAGATAAATAGTCACTCTTTCTTGTGGTTACCTTATCTTTTTTAGACTTGTTCGGCATTTCTACGTAGAGGTCCTCCCGTGCCCTCCACGGAATAACCCCCGGGACGTTTACGTCTTCCACCCTGACTTTCACCAGCTGACAGAGCTTTTCCCTCCTTGACACACGCGCATTGATATATGCACGCGCGCGCGTACACTACTCATCACCTCACATCCATTCACATCTCTCTCTCTTTCTCTCTCTCTCTCTCTCTCTCTCTCTCTCTCTCTCTCTCTCACACACACACACATCGAACGATTTGATTCGTTGTAAACTAACATGTGACTACAAAACGAAATTTTGCAATTAGCAACCCAATAAATAGGCTTACGCAAGAATAAAACACGCCTCTTGTTTAATTAAATCCTATGTCTGGACTGCCTTTCTTGCTTGAACGCAAAACTGAGCCAACAGACTTGTGTGGCAGGTACAGCTAAATCAAAGATGTGTATTCACGCCCCCTAATGGTACGTTGTTATATGTCGTCCACCTTACAATGAAATAGCACCAAGCACCATTAGTTCACATTTTCATTTTGTAATCTATTATAGTTGTTTCCTTTTTTATTATGCAGTAGTCATAGGTTTTTCTATGTGTGGTCAGTCAATGCACTAGGCCAGTAATAAGGTAGGTAACACAAATTCAGTTTATATTCACGTGTTCACTGCGATTGGGCATATAAAAAAAGTGACTACAGTAGGTTTTGTTGAAATGTAGGCTACATTATAGTTCTGTTCAGGGTAAATGGGCTCTGAAACCACTTCGTCATGGGGAAACGTCAGGTCAGACCACAGACGCGTCTGACAATTTCCGTTGCTTTGTGGTTAAAGTAGTATTTTGCGTCGTGTCCTCTACATCAACTAACTGTAAAAGACTACAATTCCCAGAAGACCATGTATTAATAAATCTCACAACGCCATTCGCTTTCACCGCTGCTACCAGTTGACACATCAGTCGGTTGATGCTGTTAGAACAGTTCTCGCTGTCTGGTGCGCTTGAAGAAGTCTACAGTTTCTGGCGTTTTGGAATCTTTGAAAATGTCTGACGGCGGCGGTGGGGATGACGGCGGCACTATGGAAGTGTCTGCCGCAGTTCAGACAGTTGCAGATATATCTGTTTTGCAGAAACATATTCGCAAACTTGTTCCCTTGCTTCTGGAAGATGGCGGCGAGGTACCGGCCGCCTTGGAAACCGCCCTAGAAGAGAAAAGCTCTGTTGAGCAAATGAAGAAATTTCTCTCTGACCCTCAAATCCATACTGTTCTAGTGGAAAGAAGCACCCTGAAAGGTTGGTTTGATTGTAGCTCAGAAGTTCCTGGATAATGCCAAAGTGTCGTCGTTAGCATAACAAAGCGAATCGCCTAGCTATGTTTGTCAGTTTCCGACCGCTAGCTAGCTAACCAGCAGCTCAGTTAACCAATGGTCAGCTCGGTCCGTGGCGATGTCAGCCAAGCAGTGCCGTCTCTGGTCAAAGTCTCTGTGTTAGCTGCATTTGTATAATTTTTACCTGTTGAGAATTTTCAGGCCGCGTAGCATGCACAGACATCCCAAGCTTGATGTATATCTGAATTTAAGCGGATATAAGGTGTTGTACAGCATCCAACCTGCAAGCATCCCTTTGTGAATTCCGCAGAACCGATGGCTAGTTCACGTTAGCTGAAGTAGCTTGCCATGTCAGTGAGCACTTAACATTATCAAAGATACTTGCGTGCTTCTGTCCATTTATGTTGCCATTTGCTGGAATGCATGTCATTGGTAATAACAGAGAATTTTTGAACGGGCTCTGGTAATAATGTTACATTAAATGGAAGTATGATGACGTCGATCTTGGGCACCGAGTACTCGATCGCTCTTAAATGTGATTCTGTTGAATCATAGCTCACCACGCCCTGTGGCACCATTGGGCCCTGAAGTTACTGGCTACAGGTTAAACCGTTAAAACAATATTACAATGTGTAAGTGATGTTCACGTATTTTGCGCTGGAATTGTGAGAAATGTCTTGCTTAGGAGATTACCTACGTTGTTATCAGTTATGTCGCCAACCTAACAAGCTGCACGGCCACAAATGCGATCATGAAACATTTTGATTGTGTCCAGGTTTAGGACCGGCAGATGGCTCATATATTCTTCCGTCATCACTTTGTCCTTCACCCACCTCAAATACTGATATCTGTTTTAGTATCTTGCGTGTTGACAAGAAGTAGCAAACACTGCTGCAATGCAGTGCTTCAGCAGAGTTGCACTGACCTCATCTGGGAGGCAGCATGTGACAGGGAGGCACATGAGCACAAGACCAGCCTGTTTCCAGCCTAACTCAAGGCTACAGTGACTTAACACTTTTTATATGTGGTGGTCTGGTTTATGAGTTCACATATTTCTGTGGTCAAATCATTGAAGCATGATTTAGTTCACACCAATAAATGGAGTCAGTCTTTTGGGAAGTAATTTATATTAAATGTATTTATGTTATGTTATTTTGTCAGCATCTGCCCTCTGCCATATTTAGTTCAGTTATTTCTCATCTATTTTGCCTCTGGAAACTGGAAGGCTTTCTATTCTAGATCATGTTCTATTTGCAAATCTGGCCAAGAGTGTCAAGTTGTCATGTTGATTTGGGCTCTACACAAGATGCTAATAAGGCGCCATGAGACAAGACTATTGTAAACGCGATGTATAAATATATTTGAATTGAATTGAATTGAATTTTCATGTAAGGATGTCTCTGTGTTGGACTTTGAGTCTTGTCTCATTATATGTGCACTGACCTGTGTGTGTACTGTTGTTTTTTGCTCCTCAGAGGATGTGGGTGATGAGGGCGAGGAGGAGAGGGAGTGCATTTCTTACAATGTCAGCATTGACATCCATTATGGCCTCAAGTCCAACAGGTAGGCCTTTGCACTTGCCAGCCGTGTGTTCAGGATTCGCCACCTCTTTCAGTAATGCTAACCACACATTTCAATTATGGTGAAGGCTGCACCATGTACTTTTGCCATGTACTTTTTCCATGTTTTTCTTTGATCAGTCTTCCATTCAATTGGCATTTCCTGTCTTCCACCTCTGTAGCATTCTTTTTTTTTTTAGCCAACAGTAATACCTGTCTGGTTGTCCTTCCACATTTCTTAATAAAGCCAGCATGTATTTTCCTGAATCCCCCTCCAATCAAAACACTGTTTACTGACTGATGCCCCTGTTTTTTGATGTTCCAGCCTGGCCTTCATTAAGAGGACTGGAGTGGTGGATGCAGACAAGCCCATCTCGACCCAGGTGCGAGTGCTGACTCTGAGTGAGGACTCCCCCTATGAAACCCTCCATTCCTTTATCAGCAACGCAGTGGCTCCCTTCTTCAAGTCCTACATCCGCGAGTCTGGCAAGGCAGACAGGTAACATGGCAATTCATTGAATTATTGGTAGTCAAGGATTGTAATTAAAAGAAATGAGTCTATGTTTCCGTACAGTTCATAATGAGCAAATTGGTGCTTTCCAGCACACAGGAGTGATTGTGTGTGTGAATTGGAGGGCTGTACATTTAAACAAACATGTAACTATAGACAAGTACAATGACGCGTGAACCTTTAAAAGCAATGCAGGGTCAAGCGCATTTCCTTAACCCTCTAAACATCCTTCCTAAGGGATGGAGACAAGATGGCGCCCTCGGTGGAGAAGAAGATTGCAGAACTGGAGATGGGTCTACTGCACCTGCAGCAGAACATTGAGATCCCAGAGATCAGTCTCCTCATTAACCCAGTCATCACCAACATCGCCAAGCAGTGCTACGAGCGTGGCGAGAAGCCCAAGGTCACCGACTTCGGCGACAAGGTGGAGGACCCCACCTTCTTGAACCAGCTGCAGTCTGGTGTCAACCGCTGGATCAGGGAAATCCAGAAGGTGAGAGTTCTGAGCAGTTGTCTGAAGACCGTTATAGTTACATTCTGATAGTTTTCTCTGCTCTGTGTCCCAATTTTTCTATATCTGATCCATCTACATCTAGATATCCTTGTCTTTGATGCAAGAATGTTTTTCAAAAACTGTACAGTCACCAATTATATCTAAACCTTTCTGATTTCTTCCCTTCTCCTCCCCCAGGTCACCAAACTGGACCGTGACCCAGCCTCTGGGACAGCCCTGCAAGAGATCAGCTTCTGGTTGAACCTTGAGCGTGCTCTCAACCGCATCCAGGAGAAACGCGAGAGCCCCGAGGTCCTGCTCACACTGGACATCCTGAAACATGGCAAACGTTTCCACGCCACCGTCAGCTTTGACACTGACACTGGTGAGAGATTATGTTGGAAGGTGTCATCCAAAGATTTGCTTGCTTACTTAAAACAATAATTAAAATTATAATATTTCTGTTGAATCTCAACATTGTACTGCATGAAATTGGTTTGCTTTTTGAATGTCAGGTCTGAAGCAGGCTGTGGAGACCGTGAATGACTACAACCCCCTGATGAAGGACTTCCCCCTCAACGACCTGCTCTCGGCCACTGAGCTTGACAAGATTCGCCAGGCACTGGTGGCCATCTTCACCCACCTGCGCAAGATTCGCAACACTAAGTATCCCATCCAGCGGGCCCTACGATTGGTGGAGGCCATTTCACGTGACCTCAGCTCCCAGCTCCTTAAAGTCCTCGGCACCAGGAAGCTGATGCACGTGGCCTATGAGGAGTTTGAGAAGGTGGGCTTTGCTTACAATAAGCTGCTGTTGCTGTTAATTTTACGGCTCAATTTAGACATCTTATTGTATAAACTACTTTGAGCTTCATTGTTGTTATATCATCATTCTGGCCTTGTACATTTGTACTTTGACTTGACCACGTTTGGATGAGCTTTTGACTGTATTTAATACATTGTCATACCTTGTCTGATAAGTCATTTCTCATTTGCGTCTATGACAGGTGATGGTGGCCTGCTTTGAGGTGTTCCAGACCTGGGAGGATGAGTATGAGAAGCTGCAGGTGCTGCTGAGGGACATTGTGAAGCGGAAGCGTGAGGAGAACCTGAAGATGGTATGGCGTCTAAGCCCGGCTCACCGCAAGCTTCAGTCCCGCCTGGACCACATGAGGCGTTTCCGGCGCCAGCACGAGCAGTTGAGAGCCGTCATTGTGCGCGTGCTCAGACCCCAGGTAAAGGTTGTGGAGAACAGTAGTCTGCCCTTTGATATGCGCCTATATCTGAGGCGTCAGCCAGGTGTAGGAGTAGATGATTATTGCTCTGTTTAGTTGAAATGTACCTCATGGTTTCACCTGTTGCCCTGGACCTCAAATCCTTAATCCTTATGTCTCTTTCTGGCCTTAGGTGTCTACAGTGCCCCAGCATGCTCAGGGTGAGGCAGTGGAACCTCCTGACATGAAGGTGGCTGAGGTCCTCTTTGATGCTGCTGATGCCAACGCCATTGAGGAAGTGAACCTGGCCTACGAGAACGTGAAGGAGGTGGATGGCCTTGATGTGTCCAAAGAGGGCATGGAGGCCTGGGAGGCAGCCATGAAGCGATATGATGAGCGCATCGACCGCGTGGAGACACGAATCACTGCCCGCCTTCGCGACCAGCTGGGTACAGCCAAAAATGCCAACGAGATGTTCCGCATCTTCTCTCGTTTCAATGCCCTGTTTGTACGCCCACACATCCGTGGTGCCATTCGTGAGTACCAGACGCAGCTCATCCAGCGTGTCAAGGATGACATCGAGTCTCTGCACGACAAGTTCAAGGTGCAGTACCCACAGAGCCAGTCGTGCAAGATGAGCCACGTGCGCGACCTGCCACCTGTCTCCGGCTCCATCATCTGGGCCAAGCAGATTGACAGACAGCTGACGGCCTACATGAAACGCGTGGAGGACGTTCTGGGCAAAGGATGGGAGAACCACGTGGAGGGCCTCAAGCTGAAGCAGGACGGCGACAGCTTCCGTGCCAAGCTCAACACACAGGAGATTTTTGACGACTGGGCACGCAAGGTGCAGCAGCGCAACCTGGGTGTGTCGGGACGCATCTTCACTATCGAGAGTACCCGCGCTCGAGGACGCACGGGCAACATCCTCAAGCTCAAAGTCAACTTCCTACCTGAGATCATCACCCTTTCGAAGGAGGTCCGCAACCTCAAGTGGCTCAGCTTCCGCGTCCCGCTGGCTATTGTTAACAAAGCCCACCAAGCCAATCAACTCTACCCATTTGCGATCTCCCTTATCGAGAGCGTCCGCACCTACGAGCGCACCTGCGAGAAGGTGGAGGAGCGTTCCTCCATCTCCCTGCTAGTGGCGGGCCTGAAGAAGGAAGTGCAGGCTCTGGTCACTGAAGGCATTGGCCTTGTGTGGGAGTCCTACAAACTGGACCCATATGTCCAGCGCCTGGCCGAGACTGTCTTCAACTTCCAGGAGAAGGTTTGTTTTCCACAAGATTAGGCCAACAATTAATAAGTTAATTGACTAATGCTCAAGACATTGT
Organism: Nematalosa erebi; assembly: GCA_036025975.1. Classification (NCBI taxonomy): domain Eukaryota; kingdom Metazoa; phylum Chordata; class Actinopteri; order Clupeiformes; family Clupeidae; genus Nematalosa; species Nematalosa erebi. Next base: position 11,611 of record JAVQKI010050855.1, read on the forward strand.
GTTTGTTGACCTTTCCCCTCTCTTGTCCTTAGGTGGATGACCTGCTCCTGATTGAGGAGAAGATTGACCTTGAGGTGCGTTCTCTGGAGACCTGCATGTACGACATGAAGACCTTTAGCGAGATCCTCAACCGTGTCCAGAAGGCTGTAGATGACCTCAATCTCCACTCCTACTCCAACCTGCCTATCTGGGTCAACAAACTGGATATTGAGGTCAGTAGCAATAGCTCATGGTTGGTTGATTGTTAAGGTTCATTTTTGATTTGCAACAACGGAAGCAGCGGAAATGATTAAATGAAATGTAATGCTGTGCTATTGACCACCCTGTGTAGATTGAGAGAATCCTGGGAGTGCGTCTGCAGGCTGGTCTCAGGGCCTGGACGCAGACTCTCAGAGGACAGATGGAAGACAAAGCTGATGTGGACATGGACACCGAGGCTCCACAAGTCAGTCACAAGCCTGGAGGAGAACCAAAGATCAAGGTATGTGTGGACTTTGCTAGCACGTCAAAAATCGTTATAGTTTTAAGCATCTTATCCCTTAGAACGTAGAAGAATAGTCATGTGTACAAAGGTACTTGTGCAAAGGTACTTCAAATATTAATATCACAATTGTGCATACAAGACATTTGACATAGTAGTGAAGATATGCATTTATTGTAGATGCAGTTGTTGGACGTTCATTGTCTTCCCCTCTGCAGAACATTGTCCATGAGCTGAGGATCACAAACCAGGTGATCTACCTGAATCCTCCCATTGAAGACTGCCGCTACAAGCTGTACCAGGAGCTGTTTGCCTGGAAGATGGTCATCTTGGCGCTGCCAAGGATTCAGAGCCAGAGATATCAGGTTTGTCGTTATCCTAAGCATCTCAGGTTAATAGCTAAGAGTAGGTGATGATTGCTTAAATGCAAGAAATCTTCCTTTAGTGTGTGATGAGACTGGACCCTTTGAACATGGGTATTGTCAGCCAGCTACAATAAATGCATCTCTGATTCTATCCTATGGTGTTCAGGTTGGTGTGCACTATGAGCTGTCCGAGGAGGAGAAGTTCTACCGGAACGCCCTGACCAGGATGCCTGATGGACCAGCAGCACTAGAAGAGGCCTACAATGCTGTCAAGGAGAATGTTCAGGAGGTTGAGCAGTACGTCAAGGTAAGACTCGCAAATCTTCAGTACTTTAACTCCTATGAAGTGACTAATCCTGAGAACACTCATACAGCTATACTTAAGAGTTGGAAAAGATCAGATGTGATATGGTGATGCCCTCACATAGTAAAATGGATGACAAGACAAGCGATGAGTCTATGTGACCACTCGTGTAACTGTTCCTGCCTCTTTGTCTGGTAACCCTCACAGGTGTGGCTCCAGTACCAGTGTCTGTGGGACATGCAGGCAGAGAACATCTACAACCGCCTTGGTGAAGACCTCAACAAATGGCAGGCCCTGCTGGTGCAGATCCGCAAAGCCAGAGGCACATTCGACAATGCTGAGACCAGGAAAGAGTTTGGCCCTGTGGTCATTGACTATGGCAAGGTAAAACGTCACCATCAGAATCCTGAAACTCATTTCACTACAGTTGACTTCTTAAATGGCTTTTGAATTCCTTTTTTGAATTTCTATAAATACCTTATTGTTAAACAAAGAGGTTATTGAGGTTAACTTGAGGCCTGAAAGGTTGAAAGGTCTTGAGTTTGAAGAAGGTTATTAACGGTTGTGTAACTGTTTGGAAAACCACAGGTCCAGTCCAAGGTGAATCTGAAGTATGACTCCTGGCATAAGGAGGTCCTCAGTAGATTTGGACAGATGCTGGGCAACAACATGCAGGACTTCCACTCCCAGATCTCCAAGGTGAGAATACCGGTGCCAGTTAGGGTGAAATAAGTAACTGTTTGAACATTTTGTTTTCTTACCCTAATATTTAACTATTTTGTTTTGAAAATATTGTAAAAACATATAGTCATGGATGTATTTGTTGACTGATGGTATATATATATATATATATTTTTTTTTTTTTTGTTCATTTTGATGATGTCCATCCTAGTCTCGTCAAGAGCTGGAGCAGCACTCTGTGGACACAGCCAGCACCTCAGATGCAGTGACCTTCATCACATATGTGCAGGCTCTCAAGCGCAAGATCAAGGCATTTGAGAAGCAAGTGGATGTAAGTGAAAGTTAACCCGACCTCCTGCTTAATTTTTAAGGGTGGAAAAGTCCCGCCACAGAAAGTGACTCTTTACCTTTTTTTTTGGTCCAGCGGTTATCCACCTTCACCCTTTTAGTCTAATTGGCAAATTTACACAGTCTGACACACAACCGCAGGTCAGACACCCATGGAGAGCGCTTTTCCAAAACAACCTTTAAAGGTGATGTCAGTTGTGTCACACTAGTAGATGTAGCAAATTTTAACCCTATCCTAGGTTACGGTATGTAGTAGGTGCAGCAGCATGGTGCATACATTGGTGCAGCAGCATTAAATTGTAAACATCACTCATGGTTCTGAATTTAAATTACTATTCAGTCATGTTTCATGTGTATTACAGTAACAGGCTGTATTTCTCATTTCATCATTCTAGAGGGTGAAACACAAGTAGTCCTTGTGCACTTAATAGGTTGCTCAAAATCTTACTGTAAAGAAAAGCAACAGGGTCAGGAAGTTCATTTTCCTTGAGGGGCAGCCATGTTATGGAAGACTTTGTAGGTGAGAAGAGAGAATAAATGGTTGTGAATTTTGTAGTCATGCTCTTCAATCTCTCCGTCAGCTTTTCCGCAATGGCCAGCGTCTGCTTGAGAAGCAGCGTTTCCAGTTCCCTCCCTCTTGGCTCTACATCGACAACATCGAGGGCGAGTGGGGCGCCTTCAGTGACATCATGAAGCGCAAGGACACAGCTATCCAGCAGCAGGTGGCCAACCTACAGATGAAGATCGTGCAGGAGGACCGTGCCGTGGAGAACCGCACCACTGACCTGCTCACCGACTGGGAGAAGACCAAGCCTGTGGCTGTAAGTAGGGCAAGGGCAGAGCCGGAATGGGATCACGGGTTCAGGTGAATCAGAACGATGCAGCAGCATCACGGTTTGCCAATATCTGATTGTCAGTTTGCCATTGTAGACTGTGGTCACTGCATATCTAAATCTGATTGTCTATTAAAAAAAATTGTTCAGTTCTACTTGTCAATTGTTAGTTTCAACAAACGTTTTATCAATGACCCTGGAATAGATCAGTTTTTAAACATCTAATGTCCACCCTTTTCTTTCTGACCCCCAAGGGTAGCCTGCGTCCTGAGGAGGCCCTGCAGTCCCTCACCATCTACGAGGGCAAGTTTGGCCGTCTGAAGGACGACAGGGAGAAGTGTGCCAAGGCCAAAGAGGCTCTGGAGCTCACCGACACCGGCCTCCTGAGTGGCAGCGAGGAGAGAGTGCAGGTGCGGCCACATGTTTCAGTGTTTCAGTGCATCCAATACTCAATACACATCCGATGATCAGTCTTATAGTGTCGCATACTAATACTTAAAGACACCCTATGCAACATTTTCATAGTCATAAAACCATTAAAAAAATCATTTATTTAGTTGATCGACCTGTTTGGGCGAAAACCGTCACTTTCACGGAGACATCTGCTGCTTATTACAGGAGATTGCCAACTGCAACTTCAGCGTTAGCGAGTCGCTTCTTGTTTTGGTTCCTACGTGCGGCAATAGGTGGCGATAACACATAAATGGAAGGGGCGCTAATGGAATGGAGAGCCGTATACGATGCATTACCCAACGTAATGTGCAATGAAGTTATGAAAGTGGGGAAAAAAGAGGAAATGGCGAATGGATTACTCGTGTCTTGCTGCTTGCTTTATTGAGCCTACTAGTTTATCAGTATAGTTCAGAAATCT
>JAVQKI010050860.1:0-10570 GCA_036025975.1 Nematalosa erebi
ATTCAACAGCTAAAGAATTCCCCATCTCCCTGTTTGATCAATTGGCTGTCAGTTGTTTAAATGGCTCCCTTTTGCACATAATATTGTAATGACATCAATAGTTAGAAATGTTCTAGATATTTGTCTTGGGTGGAAATATGTCTACTCAGCTAAACAGCAACTAAGTAGGCCTACTGGATTGCATTGTGGATCGAATGACAAAGGGGTGATTAGTTTGTGAACTGTACCTCAGCAGGTTAGTCCTAACAGAATCCTGAGGAATTTTCCCAAGACATGTGAATGACATCTAATGATTCATTCACGGTTTCTCATGCTGGTGGCAGACCTAAATTAGACAGTAGGCTATGTTAGGCTACTGGAGTGGGAGCTAAATGATCACTGAAGATGAAACAGTTTCTAAACTTTTAACACTTTACGTTTAGGCTACATTTGATTTAAACAGCAGCCTGACATGATGGCTATGATGCCACATGGCCTAAAATTTGGGTTCTTTAGACATTTCTCATAGGCCTAGAACTGGTCAAATATCACTATGATATGGGCCTGCATTTAGGCCTACTTCATAATTTCCAATCGATAGTGGCCTGAACAGTTGTCAAGTTAATTATTCTTGAATGTATCTTGCCTTGGCAAATTAGGTTTAGGCCTACTTGGACGAAGTCATTTCTTTTTTAAATAGTAAGGAGAAAATAGGTTATAGTGAAATGAATGACAAATAGCCTATGTAATTTATTTAGGGTAGCCTATTTATTGACAGCAGCTTTTCAATTATTATTTTTATTTTTTTAATAAACTTTCGCGTATTCTACAGGTTAACCCATTCAATTTCAACGCGTAGGCTTCTCTGGATTGTTGTCTGCCAACTAGACTGGGGGAAAAAAGAAGCAGCGAGACTAGCGTAGGCTACTAGGTGTAGGCTATCATGTTACGATGCTTTGGCGACACAAAGGTGCCTGTTCAAGGCAACAGTCGCAACTTCGGTATTGAAAGGTCAGTTTTCCCAAGGACACACCAACGCTATTTTGTACATCAGGAGCCAGACATGGGCCTTTCCAGAATTTAAAGAAAGGCCTCAGTCGTCCACGGGAGGTGTGCGGTCTGCTGGCGTATCACTGCAGCTTCTTTACTTATCAGAAAGAAGATGGCGGAGTTCTCCCCAGTCCTGCCTCTACGGGATGGAGGCGGACGATTCGGGCAACCCATCTTCCCAAGGTCTCGGTCCGGATCAGAATCAGAGAGTGAATTGTCACAAAGCTTGGCTCGCACCAAAACCCGATCCTATGGTAGCACGGCCAGCGTTACAGCTTCCATAGGAGAGAAATACATCGAGCATCGTGTTACGGACAGTGATACTTTGCAAGGGATAGCTCTCAAATATGGAGTGACGGTAAGTGTTGCTTCACCTAGAAGTTGCATTGCTCGGCAGCCTACATTGTTTGTTTTGCATCATAACGCCCCGCACTGTAAATGTCGTAGCCTAATGTCAATCCCCAATAGGGTGTGCTTTCTAATCAAACATTGTCCCAAAACGCCAGCTTCACAATGTAGCCTAGCAATCACACACACACACAGCGTTGGACTTTGTTGTCTGTCTCGCTATGCTAATTATTAGCAGTAGCTAGGGGTTCATTTACAGCAACTGCGTATTTTAAGCCTTATTTAAGCCGTATTTCATAACTCCCGTGTGGCTCTCACTGGAACACTTTTCGCCGATACAGCAGTTGACTAGATTGCGACACAGCGATGCTTTCTAAAACAGGAATTGTGTTTCACCTGCAAGGTTACTGCTGGGAAATAGCCTGGTTACATCTGCCATGTAACTAACGTTAATAATGTAGCAAACTGTAGTGGTACTGTTAAAATGTAACCACAGATTTAGTCCGTTTTTGTTACTATGTCCCAGTTCTGTTGATAAATCATAGCGTAGCTGTGGTAGGCGACTCTGCAGGATGATGGCCTAAAATCTCATTTGATAACATACTATTGTCTTTTTACCACACAGATGGAGCAAATCAAGAGAGCCAACAAACTCTTCAGTAATGACTGCATCTTCCTGCGGAACAGCCTGAATATCCCAGTGGTTTCACAGAAACCATCACTTTTCAATGGACTGTCTCTGGAGTCCCCAGACAGTGAAGCTACAACTCCCCTGGAGCAACCATATGTGGCCACTGACACTGAGGGCCCCTCACCAACTTCCTCACCTGTCCCCAGTCCCCCAGAGCCTAGTGTCAAACCTCCTCAGCCTGAGGAACTCTCAGCAAAGGACTACTTGCATAGACTGGACTTGCAAATTAAACTATCCAAACAGGCAGCAAGAAAGTTGAAAGAGGAGGATGGAAGGTAAGGCTCACATAGACCCAAGTAAAGGAAATCATGCTGGTGTTCAGTTCATTAACAAAAATACCTGGGTTTGAAATGTTTTGAGTCACCATTGTAAATTTACAATTGAAAATGGACTTTAAAAAGTGATGAAGATCACCTTGGTTATTGTAAAGTGAAAATGTCTCCTAAAAAGAAAGGAAAGGGTGTCTTTTTTCCACGTTAGAGGGCTGACAGGTCTTGGGGATGTCCTTCCTCTGTGCTGCATAGGGCAGACGGCTGCTGACGTCCACTCTGACTGGAGTTATCTATCTGATGAGTGTCTTGCATTTCCTGGCGTCTCCACAGAGCCTGTCTGGAGACTGCTCCAGTGTTGAGGAGTGCTGCTGGTGAGGTGCTGAGTCAGTAAGACCGACTGGTAGCCAAAGTCTTGTGGCTTGTGACTGCATAGTGATTCAGCGTGGATGCCATATTTGTGCATTAGGCATCATAATGAGCCCAAGATGCTTAGCGATTTCCACACAAAGAGGCTTCCTCAATTTGACTCATAGGTGTGACAGACCAGTATTGTTCTCTTACTCTGGAAATCATTTCAGCTCTATCCAGTGCCTCTTGGGCTATGACTGCAGATGTGCTGTCAGTGGATGCCTTGGTGTGACCCTGGTGTAATGAATCATACCTTGTTTATATTTACTTGCCTCAAATCGGGTTGTGTTACAATTGACTAATTTGTTTGACAATGCACACAATCTGTGCACAACGCATGCCCAATGTATGCACAATTGTGCAAAGCAAAGACCAAATAATTTAACTGGGGTGAAACATTATTCTAATTTAACAACTGCAAGTGCCAGGGTGTCGCACCAGTAACTCCAGACTTGATGAGTCCGTTTGTTCCAACATTAGTTAGTCCATCAATCAAAGGAGCAGAACTCTTACACCAATGTAGCCGATGCAGCAATACGTTTTTATTGCATAATAGTGAAACATTTTCGGTTCCCTTCATTTCATCCTTAGTGCAAAAGGATAATGATGGTCTGAATGGGATCAAAATTGTTTTGCACGCAGTTTGGGTACTTTTTGTTTTTATGCAATGAAAATCTATTGCTGCGTCGGCTACATTGCTGTGCAGGTTCCACTCCTTTGATTGATGAACTTAATGAAGTGCAGCACAACAATACACTTCAGATCTGGTGATCAGTGTATAGATTAGGAAGTTGTCAGTGTGAACTGACATTGAGAAAGATGTTTGCTGAAGAATGACATGATGGCACTAGTCAAAACAGAAATCAATAGTCTAATTTGAAGCACCTTATTGAAGAAAAAAGCATTTCAACCCATAACCCTGTTGGTTGAAGTCATTAAGTGCTATTGTGTCACTAATTAATGTTGCGTTTTTGGCATTCAGAGTGTTAGTGTGTTTTGTTTCACTTGTTCAATGCTGGCCTGCCACCCCTTATTTCAGGAGTCCCATACTGAGGGGGAACTACTCATCACACTTCACATATTCAACATTTGCTTACAACATTCTATTACATTTTAATGAACTTTTAAATAATTAACATGAGTATTGGAATGGAAACTCTTCGAGCAATGAAGCTTTCTTTGGTTTGTGATTGTTGAGGCAGTGCCTTTGATGCGGTCTGATGCTGCATGAGGCGAATATGTCTCAGATGCTAAAGCATGTTTCTCCTCTGAATCCTGAAGGGCAGAGAGTGCTGCTGCCTGGTGTAAGTGATCCTTGTGCTGTGCTGTTGAGCGCCAGATAAAGTGTTGTGAATAAATGATGAGGCCTGGAAGGGGACGGTAGCTCCAGGCCAAGGCTGCCTGCTCTGGAGACTAACTGTGAGGGAGAACAGAACAGCAAGAGCAAGAGCAAGAGCAAGCCTGACCCACTAGGCAGTAGTCTGTGTTGTGTCCACATACAGGGTGTGCTCCATGGATATACTGTCAGCAGAAGAGGGAGAGTGTCATTGACCCAGTCAAGCTTAATAAATAATTGAGGAAAATCAAATAACTGGATAGATTATATACGTTATATCCCGGCCTTTGGCAGTAAGGGTGGTGTGAAATATCTTCAATGCTGGGACTCTCAAATGATGAACATGAGCATTTGGCATTCAACATTACTGTGGGTTCCTCAAAGTCATATGTGAATCCCAAACATTACTGTGGGTTCCTCAAAGTGATATGTGAATCCCAAACACGTGCACACAGGGTTGTGTTTGCTGTGTGGCTCCCTGCTCATCGGCTATGTAAGAGCAGGGGGCAGTTGCTTGCTTTTAAGATTCCTGACGTAAGCAGCCCAGTGTTTGTGTGAGGAGCTGTGCTCCTGGGTACTTGGGAAGGTGGCTGAGAGCGTGAGGCTCAGGCTGGAGGTCCTTCTGCAGGTGACCTGCCTCTGGAAGTCTGACCTCAACCTCGCTAACAGTGCTGCCAGGTGCAGGAGGAGTTGGGCTGCCATGTTACTTAATCCTTTTAACAGGGAATCCGGTTGTCTAGACAATCTCTTTGATCTGCTCTGACCTTTATATTTTTCTTGGGTGAGATGTTAGATTGTTACATTTTTTTGTGGTATAATAGGTCAGCAAAAAACATTGTTGTTGTGAATTGTTAGTATAATGTATGAAGCTCATTCTAATATGTTTTACCCTATGATTAACCCTGATACTTCACATGTTTTTTTTCCCTTCTTAAAGGGATGATGACCACACATCACAGCCAACTTCATCCTACCAGGAAATCTGAGGGGGTGTTGGCAGACTGTTTACCCAGAGCAATGACAATTCTCTTCTGTTTTGCCCTTGTGTTTGTTCTTGTCTGCCCTTGTTTTTTTTATGTGTTGCTTTTACCAAACCTTGAAATGGGACATACTGTCCAGGCTCTTGCACTGAGCTCATCCATTGCCTTTCACTCTTTGGTATTTTGAGTCTTGCTAACGTAGATTTTTATTATTATTATAATATATAATGCATTTTATAATTATTTATTATTATGAATACTTGGTTTTGATGCTGTGTTTCCAAATTGCATAGCGTGGTTTTACCAGATCATCAGCAGGGGGCAGCACAGACAAACATCACTGACGAACAGGTGCTTCAGCATAGTCACAGACACTGCAGAGAAAGAGCTCCGGTAATAGCTCTCTGTGCATGGAAGGGATTAGCATTTGGAAAAACAGAATTCAGCTCTCTATATGAGTTACCATCCATCCATCCATCCATGTGTCTGTTCATCTATCTATTTCTTGACTTGTGTGGAGTATTCTGGGCACCAGATAGCCACTACATGCTTTTAAAGCTGCTCCAGCCATGACCTCTTGACTTTGCCTGTGTACAGTTAAAAGAGGGACTCTGCACTAGTAGATGAATGCAGTTGCAACAAATAGGGTAATCAATGCTCTCTAAAGAAGCCATTTCAATATCACATCTGAGAACGTTCAGCTGAATGGACGATCATTTGCAGCAGGCTGTCCGTGTGTGATGGCTTATAGTATTTCTTTGCCTATAGGAAGGGAAACTTTTCATTCTTGAGTGTGAATGTATTATTTTGTGTGTGCGCGCATGGAGTATGTTGACAAGAGTTATATTGTGCTTTTTTTGTTTTGATTTTCAGAATTAATAAAATGTATCTGTAAATCAGTTTCCTGAATCTTGTGTTTCTGTCCAGAGCAGAGCCCAGACTGTTTTGACTCCATTCACCATTTGCCATGTAAATGTTCTACTTTTGCAGTCTTACATTGGTAGTTCTTTTGTCAATAATACCAGAACAGCAGAACTCTGAACTTACCTCTGAATGGAGCCTTTGACCTAAACCTTGATAGTAATTTTTAGATTACTTCAGTAGAACAGGAGACCAAGTCAGACGACGGTTAACGGTTGGAAAAAATCAGGAACAGAGTTTTATTTACAATGATGCGCACCAAGGGAGAGACAGCATGCTTCACATAGAGATCCACCAGCTGCTCTAACTAGACAAGGAAATAGCCTGACTATAAGTACAGTTTCAGGTTGACGGAGGGTGACGTTGGTCATCCCAGTTGACGTGGGCCGCATTGAATCAGTCCATGATTAGTGCCAGTGTGGTACGCTGGAGCAGATAGCCACTGACGCAGGGTACAAACGCAGACAACGCAAGTAGCAAAACAACCCAAGAACATAATATTCAACCTTATCTCTAATTACTGGAACAGCAGGAACAAAATGCCATATGTTAGACAGTTAAGTCAGGCCTAGCTCACACATAAAGACATAAACTGCATATGACTGAGAACAGTAAAACATACATTCTGATTCCAATACTCTCACTTCTCATCCCTTCCCCAACACAACTTTGTTGCCCTTCATTGGCAAAACTCTTGTGATCGTACAGCACTGTATTTAATCAATTTTTCATATGGGAAAGGCATCCCAAGCTGCTTGAGGAAAGACCCAGAGAAGTGTGCAATGTCCTGACAAAGACATGGCAATAAGCCCTGCAAGTTAAATCAGCACTGGGTCCAGAGTCTGGGCAAAGAAAAAAAATAGTCAGTTGTCTGTAACTATTTTATGTAGTCATGTTATGTAGTTATGCGGAGTGCAATGGTGTCATGATGTGTTACTGGCCATGAGAGGTCAAGAGCACAAAACTGCCATAGCAACATGCACGTCTAAATATAAACCATGCATTCCCATATGTGTGTGTGAGTGTCTATGTGTGTGTGTTTGTGTGTGTGTATGCGTGTGTGTATATGCGTATGTTTGTGTGTGTGTTTTAGAGCATGACTGTGCTTGCCTGCCTGCCTATGTGGAGATTAATCTAGCGGTCTGGAACGTGCCCCATTGCGATGTTGATGTTAACACAAGATAAATTATGTCCGGGGTGAGTCATCAGAGCCAAGGCGCAATCACGACTGTCCGCTCATCGCACTGAAGGGAGTCGGGGTGGGAGGGGGAGGCTGCGAAGCCTTTGGGCCGTATGGTGTGTGTGTGTGTGTGCGGTGTTCCCCCCGGAAGCGGTGCCCTTGCATAGCCCTGGCTGGAGATGGCCAAAGCAGACCACCCATGGTACACCCGCGTTATGCCCTGCAGGGCTGGCAAAGAGAAGCCTCTACTGAGCCATCTGTTTGAAGAGATCACACAGTATCTCCTTGCTGGATTCCTGCCTCATTTCTTTTTTTAAATTTCAGTGTTATGCAACCTCCATGGGTTTCCTTTTAATATACCAGTATGCCAAGGTTTAAATTGTTAATGTTTTATGTGAAGTTATATGCTAAATGGGAGAACCAACACACACACACACACACACACACACACACACACACACACACACACACACACTAGTGGCATGTGTATGAGAAAACTGAAAAAAATACAATGTTGGCTGGCACCTGATGCATCCCCTGGGAGACAAGGTTCACCAGTACCTGTTTACACAGAAGGACCACCTTAGGCAGCTTACGCGCGCCTGTCTGGTGAAGGAGAGCCCTCACAGGCTCCTTCCTTTGAAGGTCATTGATAATTAAATCCTGTTTCATGAGTGGTATACTGTATGCACGACAACAAGAAACAGCAACGGCAAAAGTCCCAGTTTGATTGTAAGATAGTTACTGTAGGTGTAAAACCAGAAAACAGCATGAACTGATCAATCCACTTGCAGTGGAGCCATGCCCTGGTCATTTGTACTCTATACGCTAATCTGGGAAGCTGGCTGGGGTGATAGTCCTTCCTTACAGGTCAGAATTGTACATGTTTCCAACTCTTCTTTCCATATGGGAGGACCAAATTCTACTGAGCAACTTTTTTCCTTGAGTTACTCACTGATCTCACTGATGGTCCTCTCCCTGTGGTGTCCCACACCCATAGAAGGACAGTCAGCCGAACACATTGTGCTACTGTATGAAATTAAATACGCAAAGAAAAGACATATAATATAAAGCATGTACGTGAACTAGGGTATGCCTGAGCAAGTAGCTTAAAGTAATCTACGACGAAAGTGGTCGTCATTTAATGTTGAATAAGGGTGTTTGGAAAGAATGAATGGCAAAGAGTGACAGAAGAAGAGGAGGAGTGAAGGAATACAGTTGCAGAAGAGAGTGATAAAAGTCGAAGTGTCTGTGTGTGTGTGTGTGTGTGTGTGTGTGTGTGTCAGTGTGTGTGTGTGTGTGTGTGAGGAAGTGGCAGAAGAAGTAAAGAGGAGAGAGAAAGAGAGAAGAGAGGCTGGTACACTCCGTTCCTCTCTGGGGACATGCAGACAGATATGGATGTGTTTAGTCCACTCTGGCAAATAGACAGGATTGCCAACCGGTGCTGACAGAGAGTATCCAACGCAGAAAACATTCAGGCCAGGCGTCCCTCTGAGACTCCTTCACTCTCTTCTCCTCTATCCCTTCTTCCTCCTTTTCCTCTTTGTTTTCCTTCTCTTTTCTTCTTCTTCTTCTTTGTCTTCTTTAATAAAAACGTCCACTGTTCTCCGAGCAGGGGAACCAACAAGGGCTTGAAACCCACACAGCTAACAGTCAGGCTGACGAGAGAGGTTGACGTAGCTTCCGGGCCGGAATGATTTCATCAAGCCAAAAACATTGGCCGGCGTCAGTGTCCCCACGAGCAACCTGTTGTTGATGACAAAGCCATGGTAGGGCCTTTTGCGAGGAGAGCTGCCTTCGGGAAAGACGATACTCTCAAAGGTGAGAGCCTACCCGTTCCATTATCCGCCATCCATCTCCGACAGGCGGGGAATCTCACAGGCCGAGCCAACAACGTCCTTAGCCTGGAGTCACATTCTCAGGATGGCTGGATTTGTTTGTCATATCTCTGCACTGGTAATGGGGACAAAGATATTCACTGCACTGACAGAGATAGAGACTACCAATGCCAAAGATCTCTGATATAGTGTATGACATCTCAGACATATTGACTGGATTCAATCGTCCCCCATTACAAGCCCTCAACCCTTGTCCTAAACCCTTAACCCTTGACAGGCATAAACAGGCATCGACCAATTAGGAAGCCATTTCATGGCAGGCTTTGAGGAGATTGAGTCATTACAGTAAGTCTTTGGTGACTGACCAAAGAAGTTTGTTGTGAAGTGCATTTTTTGCCTTTACCTTCTCAAGACTAATAATCTAATCTGATAACTAACCGAGACTTTTTGTCCTAGAGAGTAAAAAAGTTATACTATATGGATATTTGAAAAGAACTCACCCCACTCTGTCTCTGCTCCTCCCACGTTCCTCCCTACAGATGGGCAGATGGGCATGTGGTGAAGAAGTCTTCACACTTCATCACTCCATCCTGTTTTTAAACACACAAGCTAAAATCACACACACACACACACACACACATACAGACAAGCAAACACAATCACACACACAGGCATGACTCAGACAGGAAGTGATGTCAAGGGTCGACTTCTGCTCACCCTCAGAAGATGCCAGCGCTGGGCCTGGCACAGTCTTGGCGTGATCCTGGCACGCGCCAGCTCGGGCTGGCACGGCCCCCGTGCGTCGGAGCAGCCGCCCGCGGGCCCTGCCGCAGTTCATTAGTCCCCTGGGGCGTGATAGAGTGACCCAGAGGGCATTAGCAGAGAACAAGCTAATTAATTGCAGGTCCAGCCTCCTGAATTGGTTTTGTGGAAAGAGCTGTGGGGAGGGTGGAGTGGGGACACGTCCTGGGTTGCTGGGGTTAAGGGTGGGGTGGGGGGGGGGTGAGGGGTGGGTTTGATGAAAACTTAAAAAGATTAATGTGCATGGATGGGTGCAGCGATGCACTCACGGTGCACATCAAAAGTGCCATCCGATGTCCAAGTGAAGGGGATTTCAGGCTGCCAGCCCTGAATGTTTTTAAGAGACGCATTCCCGCTGGGTAATACTATGGCGAAGTTACGTAGCATGATGCTCGCTTGGCATAAATGGCAAAATAACCTCGCTATGAATCTATCTCTTTCTCTCTGTCTTTTTCGGTCATACAAAAATGCATAGAAACGCACATGAATTGATATAGACAAACGCATGCACACACACACACACACACACACACACACACACACAAACACACACACAAACAGGTTGTCATTCCATCCACTGAAGATTTCTTTTCTGTTTCATGTGGGTAGAAGTTCAAAGGAGCTGGGAATCATAGCACCCCTCTTTAGTAGATATGCACACAGACATAGACAGACACACACACACACACACTCACACAAGATCCAAGATGGCGCAGTAAACACATTCAGAGAGAAGGAGAGAGTGAGAGTGAGAGAGAGAGAGAGA
>JAVQKI010050874.1:0-13494 GCA_036025975.1 Nematalosa erebi
AAAGGCCCCAGAAGAGCCATCCATCATAGGCATGCAGGAATCCGTGGAACACCTATGATTGCACGGCTTTAGGAACTCAGGCCATCGGCCAAAAGCATGTTTGGCTCCCCAATGCCTCTCCCACTACTGTGACTGACTCTCCTCCCTTTGCTCACGTACAGGTGCAAGTGCAGCGGCCACGCCAGCGAGTGCGTGCAGAACGACTACGGCAAGCTGGTGTGCAACTGCAAGCACAACACGGAAGGCCACGACTGCCAAGTGTGCAAGCCCTTCTACAACGACCGTCCCTGGAGGAGAGGAACGGCCGAAAACCCCAACGAGTGCTTGCGTAAGTCCAACCCCCCCCAACCCCACCCTGACCCACCCTCTGCAGGCTTCCAAGTGTAAGTACTCAGCCAAACCCAAACCTAAAGCTCTGAACCACAGTCCAAGCTCAAGAGTTGTGTGTGTGCCGCCCAACATGTGTTTGGTTCTGTGGATTGCTCCTTCCTTCCAAAACCCCCTACACACACACACACACACACACACACACACACACACACACACACACACACACACAGCAGATGGGTATAGCAGATACAGGCCTCTCTGTCTGCTGTCTGTGGCGTGCTCTCAGTGGCCCTACTGTGGGAGTGTGGTTGGCTGAGATGGCATCCTATCTGCTCCGCTCCGACAACGCCACTTCCTGGAAAGGCATGACTAATCAGCCCATCAGATACAAGACTGTGGAAAACAAGAACACACCCACACACACACACACACACACACACACACACTCTGAGGGTTCTCACAACCCTGTGGTGCCGGGAGTCTCTGCTGCTCTCGTATTTCATCGTTTCATTCCCTTACCTTGGCGCCTGCCAAAATATTTTTCCAGAAGCTGCCCTACCATAACGTGGGCTGAGTGCGAGGCATCTGTGTGTGCTCCATAATGTTCCCCCAAGGATCCCCTGTACTGTGTAGCAACCACTTACATCACAACTAGTGTGCGGTTGCCATGGCCAGCATCCACCCCCATCCCGCTCCTCAGCCCCCCCCTGCGTGATTACGATGTTCCCTTTCAGTCTTGTGTAACACTTGGATCGGTCATGAGTTTAACATTTGTGTTTTTGAATTTTTTCTGTCTGTCTCTCTCTCTCAGCTTGTAACTGCAATGGCAAGAGTGCAGAGTGCTACTTCGATCCGGAGCTGTATCGGGCCACGGGACACGGAGGCCACTGTCGCAACTGCGCCGACAACTTTGACGGGCCCAACTGCGAGCGCTGCCTGGACAACTACTACCGGGACCCTTCTGGCAGCCGGTGCCTTCTGTGCGGCTGTAACTCTGTGGGTGAGTGAGTGGCCCTCGCTGGCCCCCGCCACACAGCTCGCACCTCTCATGGTCACAAATCCCCCACACTCCTCCTCAAGGGGCACGGCCGGGAGCATTGCTTTTTTAGGGGTCTTCCGACTCCCGTCTGTACTTGTGAAGCTCTATAAATGGTCTGTCTTAATCCGATTTCTTTCTTTCTTCCTTTCTTCTGTTTTTTCCCCTCTGTCCCTCTCCTCTCCAAACCCCCTCTAAAGGTTCCCTGAGCACCCAGTGTGACTCCACGGGGCGCTGCAGCTGCAAGCCTGGAGTGATGGGGGATAAGTGCGACCGCTGCCAGCCAGGATTCCATACCCTTACCGAGGCAGGCTGCAGGTACACACAGCTCCGCCAGTTCTGTCTGGTGGGGAGTGACGGAACAGAAACCGTGGACTGACACCGTTGCATGGCCCCATTAAACAATAGTGGCAAACCGTAGCAACACAAACAGTCAACAACTTGGAATAGATTGTTGCATCTAGGAGAAGCAGAGCTTGAAACATTATTATTATTTTTTTTATTTTTTTTTTAAGCATTGTAGCAAGTGCTTGCAGCTTAAACTGTATTTGAGCAGTGCATGCTTAAAGCAATTTATTTTGAAGCACTGTAGCTTAAGGCATTTCACATGTACTGTAAGCATTGGCTGCACACTTTACAGATCTCAGTGTAGTTTGCTGAGACTGCAGCTCACTGTGCTCATGTATTTGCAACTTTTTGTCTTTGCCAGAGACGGTTTACATTTTCAAGTAATGTCAATGTAAAAATGTGTTGTTAGATTTGAGCTTATTAAATTTATAATTTATAAATGTTTCATGATGATATGAGATTATGAACCATCAATGTGAGGAAAAGAAATCTGATCTGAAATGAAAGAGCTTTGGCGTAGATATCTGTTGGGTTTGCCTTGAACACAAGGTTTTAGTCAGTAGCAGTAACTGAAGCTATTTGAAACCCAGCTTGATCTCTTTACGCAAGGACTTCCTGTTTAACTTGTATTTTACAGAAAGCCTACCTGACTATGTAAAAAAACACACCTTAAACTGTTCTCAATTTTCATAAATAAAAAAATACTTCTGCCATTTTAATTTAATTTAAACTGTGTACGTATTGTATGGGTACATATTATCCTGTGTTCATTACTTTATTGTAAATGGACTTTATCAGTAAAAGAGGAATTCCCCTCCTCAGAGGCGGTTAAAAGAAAGTCTATAATCGGTGTTGGTCTGTTGCTTCTGTCTTGCCACGGCGTCTATAATATTAAGTGAAGTCAAACGCCACCAGTGAACACAAAACTCCCAGCTTACTGTACAGCACAGCTCTCACAGAACTTCTGAGCTGTCTTCTTTACTTTTGTCTGCGAGGAGGTATTTAAAGACCTCTTAGTCAGTGGGTGTGAATTTCTACAATGTTAAACAGCCCTCCGTCTCTCTCCCTCTCTGCAGACCTTGCTCCTGTAACCCCTCCGGAAGCACACAGGAGTGTGATGTGCAGACAGGACGTTGCCAGTGCAAGGACAATGTGGAAGGCTTCAGCTGTGACCGGTAGGACACACTGCGGGTCTATTACACACACACACACACACACACACACACACACACACACACATACCACATGCCTCACTCACACTCTGGGTTGGAGACATCCTCATCCTTATATGACTCATTTTAGGGAAAGTTCTCTCTTCTTTTCCTGAGCTCATTTTCTTGATGTTGGTAGGAGTTGTTTTGTACTGTACGAGGGTGGGATAAAGTAGCTACCCGTCTATAAAACTGCTGGAATTTAATTTGGGTGGTGGAGCTCAGACTCTCAGAGACAAACTCAGCCAGACACTCACTCAGTTCTCCCCTGCAACTAGTCCTCTGTTTTTAGATCTAATTTAGACTGCTGACATACATACCGTTTTCTTCACTGAAAGGATTACTTGTGTGTGTGTGTGTGTCAGTCTGTCAGAATTAGGTGCATGGTTCCCTCAGCGCCAGTCAGGAGAGAAAATAGCCCATAGATAGCTCAAGCCTCCCCACTGAGACACACACACACACACACACACACACACACACACACACACACACACAGTCAGAGACACTTGGCTGGCCATCTAGGGCCTCTAAACCCCCACCAGTCACTGGTGACTAACTGTGGGAGAGTTTGGCCTGCTGCTTAGCCATTGTAAAAGGTCCGTCCAGATCACATGCTCTCACCACCACCCACCCGGATCGGCAATAATTCCGTTTCTTTGAACCCTACGGAAATGTAATTCTGTTACGATCACTGCAGAATTACTTCTCATTAACTTGTTTATGGTTCAGCAGTTCAGTCTCTTTGTATGTTATTGAAGACGTTAACGTTTAGTTTAACGTAATGTTGACGATGACCAGTGCTGACGTTTTCAAAGCCCCTGTGTGTGTGTGTGTGTGTGTGTGTGTGTGTGTGTGTCTGACTGAGTCTGACGCGCACTTCCAGTGGGAGAGGGGGTTTTCCCTTTCACCCCGTCCAACCCCCGACCCCTTCTGTCTTCCCATCACCTCCACCCCCCTCTCCTTTCTCTGCTTACCTCGACACGCACACACACACACTGGGTGCAACATTCCTCCTAGTCCCCCAGCTGGGCCACACATGGGCAGGATTAACCCTGTGGGTGTGTCCCCAGTGGAGGCCCTGTCCCAGAGGGAAGAGGGGAAAAGGGAGCCCAGGCCTGGAGAGACGGAGTACAGAAAGCAGGAAGAGAGAAATATAATCATGGAACTTTATCAGTGCTTAGATTATCCAGCAAATACACAGCTTGACATTTGAGAGATTTGAACAGGGCAGGGAAAACTATGCATCCCAATTCTCCCAATACACTTCCTTTCTGTAGTGGTTGTGGTGCTTGTTAGTTTAGGCTCCAGATAACAGCATCTGAATTGTACATGATTGAATATAAATAAGAATTGGAAGTTGTGACTATAAACAGCTTTATGTTCATATTCTAATATGGAGTTTCATATTTATGGTGAAATGCTTATTGACCCACTGTTTACTAAGAGATCCTTGGTTTGTAACCCTGTCTGTCCTCAGGTGTAAGTTGGGCTTCTTTAACCTGGACCCCCAGAACCCCCAGGGCTGCACCCCCTGCTTCTGCTTCCAGCACTCGTCTGTGTGCGACACCGCCGAGGGTTACAGCATCCACACCATCACCTCCAGCTTCGACCGCGGTGAGACCCTCTGGGAAGGCCCAACGTGCCCGGGCAGATTTACACTGGGAGCCTTTCCAGCGATTTTAATGACGTGACCTTCGATGAAATAAATGTCTCCAAATATGAGCGAGCATATTATTATTTGCTTAGTTTGTATTATTTTTAATATGTGGCTTACACAGATAAATACAGACATATCCGCATATTTCTGATAATCACATGCATCGTAAATAATACATGGTATTGTATCATTGTTACGTGACCAAATAGCCACTCTGCATGGACTATCCCTTAGGCCTTTGACTTGTTAAGATTGTTTTGAAAGAGCTTGTTTCCTGTTATTATGTGCTTTGGATGGTGTTGAAAGCCTGTCAAACACATGGCCATCTTGGCCTCTCTCCCACTGGAGACAGCACACAGACATTTGGCTCTTGTTCTGTGCTTTCCTTAGTGTTCCTCATCTCAATACTCACTGTTTTTCACTCTCTTCTCTTCCTGTCTTCTCTTCCTGTCTTCCCCCTCTTTTATTCTTTCATTCTTTCTCCTCTGCCTTCTCTTTACCTCTTGTCTCGTCCCGGCTGCAGATGATGAGCAGTGGACGGCCCAGCGCAGGGACACCTCCAGAGCTGATGTCCAGTGGTCTCCCAGCACGCAGGACATCTCGCTCATCTCTGAGGACTACTTCCCCATTTATTTTGTGGCTCCAGGTACGGCACATGTGTGAGACTCAACTGCTGCCTTTGTCAAAGCAGCTCTGCAGCAGAGAGAAAAGAAGTGAAATGCGTTTCACATAAAGGGCAAGTTTGCCTGTCACCCTATTGCTTGCATCATTGGAGGCCAGTAGCGGTTTACATTCATTTCATCTCATTTGCAACAACATACTCTAATAGAATCAGTTAGCCAAGGCAAAAATAACAGGTCCACTTTTTCTTGTTTTTTGCAACACCAGACCAAAATGGTAAACATTGAAGTAAGAGTATGAGATTTTTAAAGGTTCACATGATCAGTGCATCTCGCTAACTTCTGTTCCACACATTTGCGTCTCCATAGAAAAGTTCCTGGGCAGTCAGCTGCTGAGCTTTGGCCAGAACCTTACATTCAACTTCCGCTCCGATCGCCGTGACACCCGCCTGTCAGCCGAGGATGTTGTGCTGGAGGGAGCCGGACTTCGCGTCACTGTGCCCCTCATCGCCCAGGGCAACGCCTACCCCGAGGAAAACTATAAGACTTATGTGTTCAGGTGGGCTTTCATTTGCTCGGCATTTTTTCTGTTATTTTTTTCTTTCTTTTAAAAATGTAGTTTGACAAGAATTGACCAGTCGTCCTGATTGGGACTGTTGATGTTTGCTGGCTTGAGGGATGGAAAAAACATCTCACAGTCACTCTGTGGGCAAACTTCACTTCCATTTTTCCCAACTGCCTGAGAACAGTTTTGGGCAGTAAGCAGTAAAGTCATAAAAGCTTAAATTAGAGGCTTGGTGTCCTGGTGTCTGACTAAGCCTGTTGCGATTTAAAAAGAAAAAAAATCTATGACCGTTAGCCTAAATGTTTGTTTACTGAAAGTGTTTTGTGGTCCTGAAGTTTCCTGAAGCGTGTGGGAAAGACTGGTCAGTGTTTTTGGTTAAAGTGGTGTCCTGACGTTCGCTGTGTTGTTCCAGGCTTCACGACACCACTGACTACCCGTGGAGGCCCAACCTCGGCCCTGGTGACTTCCAGAAACTTCTACACAACCTGACGGCCATCAAAATCCGTGGCACCTACAGTGAGAGAAGTATGTCTGAGATGGTGTTTTGCCATTTGATACTATACAGCTACCTTAAGTATTCTAGCACTGTTCTAGTTTGCTTTTGTAAGCATATATTGTATTCATTAGTACAAAACCAGCATTGAAAAAAAAGATTCATGAGCGTAGCTGAAAAAGAGTAAATTAGATTTTGTGTTCTCAGTAAAGAAGCAAACGAAAGGCAGTTGGAACTTCCAGCATTAAAACACAAAACTTGGCACTCTTACTGAAGGTTTTGAGATGAGGATTAAAGACCATAGTCAAAACATTACACACGGGATATGAGATTTAGCTTAAAGCTCTTCTAGTTAGAACAGACAAAACATGCCTGGGTCTTTTGTGTGTGTGTGTGTGTCTGTGTGTATGTGTGTGTGTCTGTGTGTGTGTCTGTTTAAAACCATCCGTTTCAGTCACAGCCTATATACTGATAAGTATGTGGACAAAACTGTTCTCGTCAGACGTGTCAAATTGCAGCAAAGCAGAAGTCTGTGTGATTACATTCTACTCTCATTCAAGGCTACACGGTAGAATGCGAGTCTCAGTCAGGGTCAAGGCCACAATGAAGTTCTGTTCCCCTTGCTTTCTTTTTTTTTTCTTCTCTCCCCTTTTTTTTAATCTTTTAACTATTTCTCCAACAGGTGCCGGCTATCTTGATAACGTTGCCCTGACGAGCGCCCGTCGAGGCCCTGGCACCCCTGCCCGCTGGGTAGAGAAGTGCACCTGCCCCCAGGGCTATGTGGGACAGCACTGCGAGCAATGCGCTCTGGGATACCGGAGAGCAAACCCTGAGCAGGGCCTTTTCAGCCCCTGTGAACGCTGCAACTGCAATGGCCACAGCGACACCTGTGACCCAGTAACTGGTCAGTCCCATTACAGGATGGTTGGCTTTGTTTGTTTATTTGATTTGGACCTTTGGCTGCTTGGTTTTGCTGCTCTTATGGGACTTTGTGTTTGTGGCTTAATACTACATCAGTAATTTGTTTACAGCTTTAATTGCGGCGTGGCAGTATGTCAAAAGTATGACGCACGGTGAAGGACAGATGTTGTGATGAGGTTGCTTGGAGGGCCATCCGTTCTCCACCCAGTATTGATGTGAGGTTGCCCCCCTGTGGTTAATAGTGGTATGACACATGGTTGTCTGCAGGACTGTGCGACTGCCAGCACAACACTGCCGGCTTGAGCTGTGAGAGATGCAAGGATGGTTTCTACGGTGACTCCACGGTGGGCAGCTCATCGGACTGCAAGCCCTGCCCGTGCCCGGGAGGTGCCACCTGCGCTGTCGTGCCCAAGACCCAAGAGGTGGTGTGCACCAACTGCCCCACTGGCACCACCGGTAAGCACATTTCCTGTGCAGTGTTGCACTTCACCAGAACATTGTTTGCCTCTGTGTTTGACTTGGTGTTGGAGCAATGTAAGCTGTCCAAATTAATTCTGTTCTCAGCAATAGTTCTCGATAGACATATAGACATTTTATCCTTATTGAACACAAGCAGAATGAGACATTGTTTGGCCCAAACCTGAGCTGACCATTACCAGTAAAACAGTGTGAGCAAATGCAGACATTAAAGTGTGTCCATCTAAATAAGAGAGAGAGACATCCTGAAGAACTAGTTGCATTATTTGTAAGACATGTTCAGAAGCTTGAGTGGCAGCGCTAAAAACAAATACATGGCAACATTTGGCTTTCACCATTTATCTCCTGTGTTTCCCTTGGCTCTGTTGATGGAGTTGTTGAGGTTTTAGTTGCTGTCTAAAATGACTGTGCTGGTAGCTGTGGTTCAGTGCCGACTGTTCTCAGCATTTGACTTTGAAGTCATCTCTCTGGCTCTCTCCCCTTCCCTGTCCAGGGAAGCGCTGTGAGCTGTGTGACGATGGCTTTTTCGGAGACCCCCTGGGCCAGGACGGGCCCGTGAGAGCGTGCCGCGCCTGCACCTGCAGCGACAACATCGACCCCAATGCCGTCGGCAACTGTAACCGCGAGACGGGCGAGTGCCTCAAGTGCATCTACAACACCGACGGCTTCTTCTGCGACCGCTGCAAAGTGGGTTTCTACGGCAACGCTCTGGCCAGCAACCCTGACGAGAAGTGCAGACGTGAGTATTTAGGAACTCCTCTCCAGCTGACTTTTATGCCATGCTAAATGCACTTAAGTGCTACTTAATTGAAAATGGGTTCGTTGTATTAGTACTCAACTAACCCGGCGTGCACTCATGTACAGTATAGGTCAGGCAGAACAGGCTCATTCATATGTCCTCCTCCAAACAGTAGGCTGTCTTTAAGCTCAGCATTACATGTGTGGAAAAGCCTCATGGAAAAAGTAGGCTTAATGTAGAAACTAATTTGGAAAACATTTCGTTGATGATAAGAAGTTATGAGAGTTAGAATTTAAGATTTACTCTGCTGTTATTGCCATGATCTAGCCAAAAAATGCCAGCCTGGGCCCGCCTATACTTCCTGTGATGTTACAATAAATTTCACGAGCAAGTCAGTATGGCCAACCCTTCTTTTACTGTCTATGGGCTAACCTCCTGTTTTAGTGAATTTACTGTCTGAAAAATCGGGCACCATTAGGAAGCGAGCTTTCCACCCCAGTGCGACTGAGGAATCTGATAGAAGCTGGTTAAGCCCACCTCTCAGGAGGCAGGTACTACCGTAGGTTGGCCAGACTGAGCTCGTATGTGCTTATACTGTAGTCACGAAAGCCAGGCTACATACTGTAGATACTGATATTGCATTCAAATGGGAAGGGCCACTGGTGACCTGTTTGTTTCTCTTCCTGGCAGCCTGCTCCTGTTCCCCATACGGCACAGTGGATCAGCAGACCTCTTGTCTGCAGGTCACAGGCCAATGCCAGTGTCTCCCGCACGTCATCAACCGCGACTGCAGCGCCTGTGAGCCCGGCTTCTACAATCTGCAGAGCGGCAAGGGCTGCGAAAGGTACCCCACTTCTACCACTCAGCACCCCACAAAAAAAACCCCAAAAAACAGGGGACCATGGGTTTTGTAGACCATTTCACAAGTTTGATTATTGATGTCATTGCTATTCTCACTTTGTTTCCATTTTACATTCCCAGCGATCTTAAACATAGCGGAAATAGCTTAGGAACTAAATGGAACATTCAGACATCGTTTTTGTTTCTCTGTTGAAAGGGTTTATAGCCTGGTGCTTTTGTTCTTATTGCTTCTTTAGAGGGCAAAAATGGTAAAAGTGGACAATGTACAGCTTTTGAATTGCCTTGTCACCTTAATTAAGTTGGCTTCATTTGTTTTGGAATTGATACTATTGTGTTATTTAATATTGGCCTTTCATGTAAATGTTCTGCTATTGCTTTTCACAGGTGCAACTGCAGCCCTATTGGCTCGACCAGTGGTCAGTGTGACATCTTGAGTGGCCAGTGCGAGTGCCAGCCAGGGGTCACAGGTCAACAGTGTGACCGCTGTGAGGTCAATTTCTTCGGCTTTAGCTCCTCCGGCTGCAAACGTAAGAATTGAACCTCTTCTCCCATCCTCTTGGGGAGACCCTTGTCATGTCTCTAGTCAGGGTTTCCACGGAGTCTTAACGTCTTAAAAAGTCTAAAATTTTCATAGTCCATAACACGATTAAAAAATATGCCCTTTGGACATAAAATCCATAAATTTCACTTCAAATTCTACAACCCTGTCCAATTATACTGGCAGAAAGGGATGTCGATCTTAAATTGCAATCATAATGGTTCTTGGTCTTAAAAAGTCTGAAACTAAACTTGCTAAAACCTTCAGAAACCCTGGTAGTTCTTTTAAAGTGTTTTTACCATTCCGTCTTTCAACTGTCTGTCCTACCTCAACACTTGACCTTTTGACCCCTCTCACAGCCTGCGACTGTGACCCAGAGGGCTCCCAGACGGCCCAGTGCAAGGAGGACGGCCGCTGTGAGTGTCGCCCTGGTTTCGTAGGGGCTCGCTGTGACATGTGCGAGGAGAACTACTTCTACAACCGCTCCACCCCTGGCTGTCAGCAGTGCCCCAACTGCTATGGCCTGGTCAGGGACAAGGTACCCCACTCTCCCCCACTTTAACGCCACCAGTGAGACTTAGGAGTGGTTATATGAAAGACTCATGGATCGCTGGAGGTTTTGCATCAACCTAATAGCTGTCCTTTCCCACCATCAGGTGAACCAGCAAAGGCAGAAATTGCACGACTTGCAGACTTTGATTGACAACCTGGGCACAAGTACGGAGACGGTCAGTGATAAGGCATTTGAGGCACGTCTCAAAGAGGCAGAGAAGGCCATCATGGACCTGTTGGCGGAGGCCCAGAGCAGTAAAGGTGAAGTCAGCAGCAGATGTTATACTTTGCATGGATGCTTAAAATATTGAATGTCTTACCCTAGGTATATTATATGATGAAGTCCTGAGACGTTCTCTCTTTGGTGTATAACACATTTACATGATGAAAACTTAGCATGTTATGTTTAAGACATCCTCTAGATGGCGTCAGATGTGCAGTCATTTGGCAAATAATCCACACCGACTGCCTTCACTTACACCAAGTTCATGTTATCATCTGTGTTTGCAACACATTTGTTTTGTTTTTTTGTTGTTTTTTTTATTGCAAAACACTTTGTAAAAAAAGCTTTGTAACCTGTAATCTTATGTTCCTCTGACCTCACACAGATGTGGATGAAGGCCTGTTGGAACGTCTCAACAACATCAACAACACTTTGACAACCCAGTGGAACCGGCTGCAGAACATCCGCAACACGGTGGACAACACAGGCACACAGGCAGAGAAGGCCCAGAGGCGTGTCCAGGACGCTGAGAGCCTGATTGACAGAGCTCGCCAGGAGCTGGACAAGGCCAAGGACGCCATTAGTAAAGTGGTATGTCACACGGAGATTCATTTCAGTACACTTAGTTAAGGTCCTGTAGCACAGCTAGCTTAGCACCGAGAAGAAGATGATTATAAGTAGCACAGACACTGACCGAGAGAGAGGAAATATGTGGTGATTCTTGTGTAAGTCTGAATGATTGTGTAATTTACTAATCTAGTGAATAAGTGAATGTAACTATGGTCTGGTATGTCAGTTGTCAGCAACAGTTGGAAAATGACAGTGATTTTTTTTTTTTATGTGTTGCAGGACTTAAAACCACTCACAACCACGGGAGGTCCCAACAACATGACCCTTCTGGCAGAAGAGGCCCGTAACCTGGCTGAGAAGTAAGAGCAGTTCTCCCCCCATTAACCACCTGATGGAAACATGGTTGAAAATGGCAGTATATGTGCTGGGTGTCACACAGGACAGTGCTTGAATCCAAATGCTCTTAACAACCCTAAGCCCTGACCCCTCAGAGACGTAACTGGCATGAATTGGCCAATCGTGACACAGATCTTTACTAGTTACATCTTTGGGGTTCACGGTTTAGTAGGGGCACATTGAGATTCATCCAATACTTCTGCTCAGCTTATTCTAACCCCTCATAATTTACACTGGAATGGGTGAAAAGCTAACTAGTGTCATTGTGGGGTTTTCTTCACAGGCATAAAATGGATGCAGATCAGATTGAGAAGATTGCTAAGGATGCTAATGACACATCTACCAAGGCATACAATCTGCTGAAGAAGACCCTGGATGGCGAGGGAAAGACCGGCAATGACATTGCTGAACTCAACAAGAAGTATGTCCCTGCAAGACCACCAGATGGCAATTCCCAGTTAAGTCCACACAGTGTTCATTGTTCAACGTTACCAAATGACTTTGTGTTGTGTCTGCACAGATACAATGAGGCTAAGGAACTGGCTAAGACCTTGGAGAAGCAGGCTGGCAAGGTGCTGGCTGAGGCAGGGGAGGCAGGAGACAAGGCTAACAAGATTCTGGCTAATCTCACAAGCCTACCGCCCTTCGACACCAAGACTTTGGAGGTGAGGAATGGAAAGCCACAAACCCTGATGTTGCAACATTTGCTGATGCCTCCATTAATGTTATAATGTTGCAACAAGAGATTTTGAAAAAGCATTTGCCATCATCAAAGATCGCTTATCATTCATCCTCCATTAGCCCTTGTATGTCAGTGATGAATGTATGTACTGCCTTTGTTTAGGATGAAGCCAGCAAGATCAAGAAGGAGGCGTCAGACCTGGACAAGCTCATTGACAAGACAGAGAAGGAGTACAACGACCTGCGGGACGATCTCAAGGGCAAAGAGTCTGAGGTTCGCAAGCTACTGGAGAAAGGCAAGACTGAGCAGCAGGTCAGTGGCTTAAGGATCTCACTCTCTGTGAACATTTGTATTTTGCTATGTAGAAGTCAGGCCTCATATGATATGATAATATAACATTGTCATGAGGAAGTTCGTTGTCCATCAATTCAGTACATGATGTGGATCAGATTCTCATTCAAATTCAAGCTCTTTCCAAAGTGCAGAAAACACCACAAATTACAGAACAGATTTTTTCTCCACCGAGCCCTGGAACTTAACTCAACACACTATGTAGCTTTTCGCCACTCCCATCTCCTAAGTAATTTGGATGACACATAGTCACATGAAGGCTGGATATGTTATTGCCACCAGCCAGCCAGGATATGGACTGGGCCATTCTGGGGGCAAAATAAAAGAAAAAGCCATCACCATTTAGTATCTTCTCGTAATGCCAATAAGGCTCTGGAAAATATTTGGAAGGTTTTGTGTGCCTTTTAGGCAGGTAGTCTAATGGTTTGACCCAAATACAGACATCGTGGCTTGTTGTGTAGATCTAAATAGGTGCCCTTAAGGTTGCAGCTGTACCCAGCCCATCTACACAGTAATAAACAGGCTTCAGTAACTTAAATACCCAGCCGATGAGTCACAGCTGGGTTGGTATTGCTGTTCTCAGTCTGACTCCCTGTTTTGTGGTGTCTGCTTCCCTGACAGACTGCGGACCAGCTGCTTGCCCGTGCAGATGCTGCCAAGGCCCTGGCTGAGGAGGCTGCCAAGAAAGGCCGGACCACTTACCAGGAGGCTCAGGACATCTTAGCCAACCTCAGAGGTGAGCTTGCCCTGTAGGATCTAGATAAGATGGAGCACAGTCATTTCACAAATATTAGCTGCACCATGTACAGTATAAGGTATAAGCTACAGGAAAGTGTGTAGGCAAATAAAAAAAGGCTGTGTATAAACTGCAACTGTTTAAACATTACTTATAGAATCAGAATGAAATGAAAATGAAATGAAAAA
>JAVQKI010050875.1:0-15609 GCA_036025975.1 Nematalosa erebi
GGGTAAGGCACAGAGGGAGAGGGGTAAATGAGATGGAAGAAGCACTGCAGGATAGAAGGGCTTTAGAAGAGAGGAGAGGAGGGGAAGGGGGGAGAAAGCATGTGGTATGAAGCGTGTCTGCAAGCACAGGCGAGCATGTGACTTAGGGCTGTGGGGTGAGGGCTATGAGCAGCCAGGCTGGATGCTCCTGTTTTGGGTCGGGTTCTTCTTCTCCATGCCAGGATGATAATGCACCTTTATTTGAGTGTGGCTTGTGCCATGCATATACTCACAGATGCATAGACACACACACAATTCTGTAAGCACCCCCTGTGCCACGTGGGCAAATAGAATGCCAATGTGATCCATTCTCACCGGCAACGAGTCATCAAAGCCTCAGCACATCACTCAGCACAAAACATGCCCTGCAGTCAGGGAGAGAGGGAGGGGTGAGAGAGGAGTGAGTGTGTGTGTGTGTGTGTGTGTGTGTGTGTGTGTGTGTGAGTGAGAGAGACAGAGAGAGAGAGAGAGCAGAGGGAGGGAGAGTGGGAGGTGGGGGTGCTTGGAATATGGCAGCTATGGAGACAGCTTCTATACAGCAATTTGTGCCCCATAACATACTGCTGAATGAAACAGAAGATAACTATGCATCAAACACAGAGCTCTCTGACAATTGGGGAGAGCAATGTGAGTAAATCAGGAACTAAAAATAGACTACTGTATGACATAATATTAGTCAAATGATGAAGAGGGCATCTTGTCCATAACAAGATTATCAAAGTGAAAAAGTAAATGTCACAGACAGGAGAAGTTTTCAAAAAAATTATGGCTGTTCAAATAGTTTAGCAAACTAGTATCAACATGGCTGCAAATAGCTGTTTTAAAATACCTGTGGCGGAGTTGACCAAGGAGTGAAACTGACATCAGATGGTTAATGCTCACACAGAGGTGGTCTGGGTCATGTGTGTCTTTTTTCATCCAGGAGATGAAAGAGCTATTGAACTCATTCTCTGACATACTGATGAAGACAAGTACTCTTAAGTTACTTGGACACAGAGAGAATGTCTAGGGTAATTATGACAATGAAAGACAGGTCAGAAAAGAGGAGAAAACATCACTGTTATTGCAAAGGCATAATGAGAAGCCTCTCTCCCCGTAGTTACATGCTATATGGGGAGTTGCATTCTACACTCACTTTCTAGATGAGACTTTGTGATCTAGACTGACATTGTGATCTACCTTTGAGGGCTCTGGGCTGTGGGGTGTTTTTTTTTTTTTTTTTTACCTGGGGGAAAACTTTACATCAGAAATATTTGATAAAATTTGCCACACTTTTTTGTGGCAAGCCACATGCATTTGTGTATCTTAAAAGACTTGTAATGCATTTTTTCAGCTTTTTTTGTAACTCATTGTTTCATTCTCCTCACATACAATACAAGTGTAAATAGAAAAACTGGTTCAACTAATTACAGTGTACTGTTTCAATATTGCTTAATTTTGTTATTTATTTGTTTAAAATAATTTACTGATCACACTGCAGAATTTAAATAGACAGGGAAGACTATGCCATTTATTTCGAATTGGCAGATGGTAGCATGACTTTTCAGTTGTCCTGACATATTTGGAGGGCTGAAAGAAAAATGTAAACACAAATTAAAAAGATTTAAATATGATGTTAAAGTACTAGACTACTCGCTACTACAAAAACTAAATAAATAAATAAATAAATAAAAATTAACTACTAACTTCTGAAGAGTGATCAATACTGATGAAGTTAGTGCCTCAACTGATATGCATATTGAAATCAACCCTATAACTATTTGCATGTGCTGAGTATCAGTAAGTATTTTTGCATGGTGTTTCAGGCACATGCTAAGGTAGACCCCCTTGCCCTTCTTAAAGTTACTCTTTAGGAAGACGCTGCAGCTATTTTAAGAGTCCTGCTTAGGAATCTTTTCCAAGAAGTTCCGCTTGACCCCTGCCAAGACGACATTTTTCTGTACACTATTTCATGTCTCATATTCAAGACTATGAATGGCTGGAGGAATGTTCCTTTAGTGTTTTGTTCTGAGGCTGGCCCAGTTGTGGTTTCACAGGAAGTTAACACCCTCATGATGGGGCCGCAGGAGAACAGTTGGGGGAGATCTGCCTGATTGCTATCAAATGCCATAGGCTCTCGGCAGCATTAAGTCTTCTCCTTTTACTTTGATTTGTAAAGAGTATTCTGAGGGTTATATCATTCTGCCGAAAGGTGGCATTCAGCAGTCACATTTATTTGTACAATAATTCCAACTATGTTTACTAAACAGTGGAAAGCAAATAATAATGTTGGCAAATTTACAATCTGCACAGCTTTTAATTTAATTTGGTGTGCAGAGATAGTTGTTTTCTTGGCTTTTATTATGAACAGAAATGAAGGGGTTCTTGGAAGCAGCAAGTCACATGATATAATCATGCACTCTCAATGACTGAAGGGCAACAACATCACCAGTGGAGACCCCTCCCTTTACACTAAGAGTGAGAGGGTTGGACGGTTGGAAACATTTGTCATTCATTAAGTCACTATAGCCTAGCACATCCTGTTCATCTTTACTGGTTGGTCTAATAGCAAAAGAATAAAGAAAGCTCAGCATTTGTATTCTGTATAGTTTATTTAAATAGTCTTGCATGCACTGTCTGAGCCCAAATCAAAGCAGTCTTAACAAACTATACTTCAAGTTCATAATTTAAATTAAACAAGAATGTCATCCATCACTCCATCTGTCATTCAAACCATGCACTTATCATGGAAAGTGGTAATGAAAGCATTTTCCCCAGCATCTCCATTTGTGAGGAAGCTGAAAGGGAATGCAATGGCTTCATATCCACACATGGGTATGTGTCAGACAAAGAAAGAACATCAACCAAAATCATGTCACAGAGTTCTTCATCTGTAAATGCTCATAACCAGAAAAGATGTCTGGGCATTGACTCTGAAACCAAAAAGATCTTGGAGAGATGTGGTTTAAAATGATGTGTGTTCCACTGTGAGAGTTCCAGAGGGAGACATGACTGCCTAAAACCATCATGCAAATCCTTTAGGGTGCGCAGACCAACAAAATATTCACCGTAGTTTTTGGCTTGCTTACTCAAATGAAATGAGTGACGGCACTGGTGTAGTATGTAGTAGGCCAAACACCATCAACAACAACAACAACAACAACAAATCCAGACTTCTATTGATTAAGCCTTATCCAAGTAGCTGTCCTTTGTATTTTGGCAAAAGAGGCAGAGCTGTGCGACTGAATGAAGTGTCCTACTTTTACATACGTCACCACAATAACATAGCCTTGCTTTGGCAACCACAGTTACTAAGCATGACACATGCATACTCTGCCCCTGATTTCCTCTCCAGGGCCTGTCTGTTTGCATGCAGAACACGTGTGTGTGTGCGTGTGTGTGTGTGTGTGTGTGTGTGAGAGAGAGAGAGAGAGAGTGAGAGACTGTAGAAGGCTATAGCTGACAACACATACATAGTTTCATGCAATAACTACTGGTGGACTTTAAAGACTTAAGTCATTTAACAGAAGCCATGCCACTGTTAAGCGGGGATCTCGAACACATGGCATTCAATGTGCTACAACCAAGTCCCTGACACTGGAATTACTGCTTGGCAGTTGCTATTGGTTGAAACTAGGTCAGCTCAACCGCGTTCATGTGACCATTAGTCTTAGCGGTTGCAGTATTCACCAAGAATTCAACGTTGTCCACTCTGATTGGAAGTAATGTTTCACTGGAACAGCAAAATCAAATAGAGTTTCAAAGCGCTGGGTTGACGATGAACTTAGACGCGTTACTGCAACACTCTTGTTGACAGGGAGAAGAGCGTTTATCTGACGTTTATGCTCCTTAACCACCGCAGACGGGCGGGCAAAAAAAACAAAACAAAACAAAACGGCTTGAAAATGGTCTCAGTTTATGACAGAATTTTTACCGGAAAGCCAAGTTCTAGCCTAGTCCATTAAAGTGGCCATCTACAAATTATGATAGTTTAATTAAGTTATTATTGGAGAAGATGTGCATATGCCAAATAAATGCATTAAATACCCTGTAACATGCAAAATCAGGAACAAACAACCTTTGTTCGACTTCATAGGAGCAATAGCGTAAACTATCTTGCGATAATACAACAGAGATATTTGACGTGAAACAACATATTTTACAAAGCTCATTAACGATAGTTTACATGATCCCGCCCTCCTGCAATCTCATTCGCACAGGGAAGGTTCATTAGCATTGCTAGTGAATTGACGTCAACGACGACAGTGTCCGCACATGGAAAAGCGAACCATTTTGGCTGAGCGCTAGAGCCAGTTTTTCAAGCCGCAACGAGCTCCCAGACACGGTATACGAGGACTTCGCCGGTTTGGTCTCTCTTACGGATATTGCTTTTTTTCAGTGGCTTTACCAGGCCCTCTATTCACCGAGCATTTGCTGGATTGCGGATTAATAGCTATACATTTTATTTTGTCATTGTATTGGAGAAATTGTTTCTCCTTTCGTCCGGGGCTATGGAAAAAATGTCCAGACCTATTCCTATCAACTCAACTTTCCTACCTCCGACCCATGGCGTACTTAAATCCCTACTGGAAAATCCTCTGAAATTGCCGTTCCATCACGATGAAGGTAAACACTTTCTGAGTATTTTGAAATATTTTTGTTTTGTTGACATTGCATGACTTAAAAGAATTTTTGGCACAAGCCTACTTTATCTACTACTCTGAGCCATAGGGTCTCCCCGTCATCTGTCAGAATTCCTTAGCTTAGCCTTCGTTTTTCTGGCGTAATTTTCATTCATGGCAAATGTCAGTAATTTCACAAAAAAGCTCGAAGCTGCTTACAAAGCTTCTTTGACTTTTGACTTATTGATTTGAATTGTCTGCAGATAATTAGTTGTGAAATAATATTTTGCTGCATGGCTTGCACTATTCGTTGGAATGATGCAAACAATCAATTTCTTCAATAGCTTGAGATGTTTGTGTGATGTTGGTCAATATTTTGATTTTGAGTTGCAAGGGCCAGTGTAAAAGAGATTCATTGGGAGTGAAAGAACTGTCAAAATGATATTAGAGTACATGTAGGCCTATTTATAATTGATTACTAAGCTAACTACTTAAAGATGCTATGGAGCCAAAGTATTTTAAATTATAGCTGCCAGTGATTGCTCGCTGGAATCTGAAGTGCCACAGTTCCAATTATTTTGAATGGTGGATACTCACTGTTACCAATAGAGGGCGCCTAATGGCGAACGCATTCCTATCTAATTGGTGTTTGCTTTTTTGTTTGTGATCCTCTTGACATCTTGTTCAAATTGATGTCTTTATAGGGATAGCTTATTGTCCAATTTGTTTTATAGCTGACGCATAAATGGAGAATTTGTGACATTTCCTCAAACTGTTTGCCTTAAGATGAAAAAAATGTTTAGTGCTTATGGAGATGAGGGATAATGTTTGTACTGCCATCGTTATTTTTCCCAATCACTGATGACATTCTGAATGACTTTTGCACAATTGCAGGCTTTGGGAAGGAGAAAGAGAAAGAGAAGAAGCTTGAGGAGGACAACAGCGGAATCAACGCTCCACAGTCGGCCTTCCTGGGGCCCACACTGTGGGACAAGACCCTGCCCTACGATGGGGATAACTTCCAGCTAGAGTATATGGACCTGGAGGAGTTCCTCTCTGAGAATGGCATCCCAGCAAACACTCCAAGCGACCAAAGCCAGCAACAGCGACAGCCACCCCCACCACCACCACAGCAGCAGCAGACCCCGCCCCAACAGCCAGCTCCTTCAGCCCCTCCCACCCCCAACGTCGTAGATCTCAGCAGCAGGGCTGCCCCTGCTGTCCACACAGGCATGGTGCCCCAGAACTGCCTACAGAGTCCGTCGAGATCAGGTAATCCCCGCAAGCACATAAACACACACACACACACACACACCACACACACACACACACACACACACACACACCACACACATCACACATGCACATAGATAGGTACAGGCTTGGAGATTAGTCACTTAGAGATTGGACACCAGATGAGTAAGTTTATCAAAGATGTTGTTAATTGTCAACCGACGGGTCAAGGCACTGTGTCCCTTACCAATACTGAAACATTCACCCCCACCCCCATCCTGCTATGATGACCTTGTTGTGACACTGTTTAGCTGCATTTACCTGCATTTAATTACATTATTGCTTCTGTAAAGTCATTACTGCTGGCTGTGGACGTCATTGAGACACTGCAGATGAAATCTCATGATTAAAGGCCAGTGATCAAAGGCAAGAGAGAGAGAGAGAGAGAGGGAGAGAGAGAGAGAGAGAGAGAGAGACCTGGACAGCACAGAGCAACTCAGCAGGGCAGTGTTGGACTTTGGACCTGTGGGGTGTGGACCCAGCGCTAAGTCCAGTGAAAATGCAACACATGGTGTACTACTCTCAAGGCCGGCCTGTGTTGGTCATAGAACACCCAATCACCGCAAGAGCCCCAGCTAGTTTACAGTGCAACATGCCGGAATGTAGTCTAGATAAGAAAAGTTGACATATTTTCCAAAGATATTGTAGCATTGTTATTCACTTTATTTATTCATATGTGCGTGTACCTCATACACAAATAGAAATTGTATCTAAATTGCAGAAAAGTATAGCAATTTTGTCATTATATATTGTACATTATATTTTGGCCTATGATCTTTGATTATGCTGTTGCTGCATTATCTTCCAGTTCTATCTGGATCTGTGTCAAACAGGACCTCCAATTCTTTTTGTCCTGTGACCCTAACTGCATCAGAAAAAAGAAAAAACATAACTGGCAAGGCAAGCACATTAGCAATTCCCACCCCACAGTGTATTGAATAAACTATATGGGTGAGTGCAAGGAGAGCTCCCGAATTAGGAGGATTATGATTGTAAACAGAGTGAGGTCAGGGTGACAGCATGGTGTCCATCTTCCATGTCAATAGTTCTGAGAATTGTTCTAAAATCAGGTGACCGCAAACTGGTCGGCACCAAAAAGTCCATCTTGAAAGGCTTTGAGGTTCATGGTTTCAGTGTTGAACCAGATTCTAATACTTGGAGGAGTATTTTCTAATTGGATTAACTGCAAAATAAGTCCCAGATAAACTCATCCAGAATAAGTCTATGAGGCCTTGTGCAGATTGTGAAGGCCATGACTGAATTAATTACTCCCTGTAATTAGTCTCTCTGTCAGAATCAGGGTCCAGGATTGCTGTTGAGATTTCTGATGTGACATATTTGATAAGATACACCTGTAATGACTTGAATGAGTTGTTGCACAGGAGTAATAGCTAACAGCTATATTGGTGCAGAACAGGTTGAGACATATGTCACTTTTTTCATTAGGCACAGTGATCATTGTGTTGGTGTGGTTGTTGGCTGTTGTTGAAACTTTCTAAAGTTGCCCACCTAAGTTGATGTGTTGAGATGATGTTGATGATGGGCTGTGCGCTGTTCCTGAGTTAAAAAGTCAATTATAAAGTCACTTAAAACACCAGCAAGCAAAGCAAAATTGAAGCTAGTGTAAAAATACAGTATTGGACTGTGCTGCTGTCCGCTCAGAAATGAATATTACATTATAATATTATTTATCATTGTTATTGTTATATTATATTATGGGTTGTCTTTTGGTATAGGGTCATATTTGTTTACATTGCCATGTGTTGTGGTGTCATGGTCAGAAGGTCTGGAGGGAGCGCACCATGTGCTGAATGTTCTCTCTGCAGCGGTGCAGTTCTTGTGTTCCTCGCCCCTCCGTGGGTGCGTGTCAGGGGGTGGGCGTGCCCCCACGCTCATGTGAGTGTGTTGTGTTTGTGTTTGGTCTAGACTCTTTTGCACTCTTTCAGTCTCTCTCACTCTCTCCTTTCCTCTCTCCATCTGTCTCATCCCTCTCTCTCTCTATCTGTGCTCCTCTCAGTGTTTCTCTTGCGCACATTACCTCTCACGTGAGTCTGGCCGGCCCTTCCTGCAGCGTGCGCAGCCATGTGACGGACACATGCAGGCGCCGTGTGCTGAGCGGAACAGAACAGCACAGCCCCGCGCGGCGTAGGGCTTTACTCCAGAACAGAGCTTGTCACGGCATGAGCCAGCCTTCCCCCGCCCTCTCCCTATCTCTCTCTCTGTTTTTTTCTCTCTCTACCTCTCTTGTCCCCCCTCCCTTCTGGTTCTCACACTTTCACTCTCTCTCTTTCCTTTATTGCTCCCTCTCTCGCTCCCTCTTTTTGCTCTCTCTCTCTCTCTCTCTCTCTCTCTCACACACTCTCTTACTTACTCTCCCACTAGCGACCCCTCCCTGCCTCTTGCTTTCGTTCTGTCTTTCTCTCTCTCTCTCTCAGTCACACACTGCTGCCGTTCCTTCCCTGTCTGGCTCTGCCTGTTCAGTCTTCACTGCCAGACTCTGTTTGCCTGAGCACATGCTGTACCCTGCGGATATCACATTGCTTGAGCCATGCAGCTGTCACGTGCAGGCGGCAATGTTTTTTTTTTTTTTTATCTCACACACAAACATACACAGATATATATATATATATATACTTTCACTGTCACTTACACAAACAGGTTTCTCTCTCTCTCACACAATAACGTATGTCCACACACACAAAACCAGTGCAGTTTTACTGTCAGTCAGTCAGAAGTGTTGGTGTGGTGTCCTCTGCAGATCGTAAACAAACCCAGAGCGCAAGATAAGCTGTTTATCAGTCACTATAGGTTGAACCGCCATGCGAGGGTACATTGTGAATGTTGGTCTTTGTGGTGAGGGGTGAGCTGCTGTCTCCTAACAGAACACTGTTGGTTGGCTGTTGGTGGTGTAGGGGGGACACAAGGCTGACGCTGGGCCTCTTAAACAGAGATAAGGGGTCGTGCTGCCTTAGTTTCATCAGTTTGATGCTATTGGTTTGTCAACAGGCAGGTGATGTTCTTTAGCTTTTCATGCTGTGCTTGTGTTTTGGTAAGAATTGCAGCTATGCACTATCCCCAGGCGAAGTATGCTCTGCTTGCTACTTGAATGTTCTTGCAAGAACATTCCGCTCAATAACTCAATGACGGCGAGAGAGAGGGAGAGAGAGAACGAGAGAGTAGAAATTTCAGCTTCAGGCTGTCCTCAATTTTTTAGCTGAGAGACAATAAGCAGAGTTGACAGAGCAGAGAGCTGTGTGTGAGTATGCAAGAAAATATATTCCTGACTGGTATAGATTTTAGATTCTTTAGATTCCTATTCTTTTTTGTTTAGAGAGGGAAGGGATCAGGCAAGTGGAGGAGAATGAGGAAGGAGTTTGTTGCATGCCAAAGAGAGCACTGATGTATCCGCAGCCTGGCTGTGGCAAAACGCTTCCTGTTGCTTCGGGCCTATCACTCCGTTATCAGGCAAGGTTACAGCTTCATTGGCCTTTGCAACAAAGCCAGTAGTGAAATACAGAATGCCTGAGACAAGTTCATGAGGGGTTTTCAAAGTACTTCACAAACTGTAATACTCCAGATGCCCAGATTAGGCAAAAAAGATTATCGCCCCTGGCCAGACCCATGGACTCCATTTTGTGCCTCTGTTTCCCTGTAGAGGCGGGGTGGAAGTTGGGGCTCCCAACAGTTGACTTGTGAGAAGTGAGGGGTGAAATTGAGAAGGAAAAGCTGGCATCCGGGAGAGTCAAGCAGAGGAAGGTAGCAGGCACAGACAGTCTTCGGTCAGTCTTCGGTCAGAACCTCCCAAGGCCTCCCAGGGCATCCTTCCCAGACCAACAGAAAAGCCCCAAGCCCTCGCTAGTCTTACCTCGCCCAGGATTAAAAGGCCTCCCATCTGCCTGGTATCCTCTGACCCAAGCTCGTGGCCAACTGCACAAGGGGACAAGGCATGAGTGCATGAGCAGCGGCGAGAAGATGAGGGGAGAGGGGATAGGGTGGGTGTGTGTGTGTGTGT
Source organism: Nematalosa erebi (assembly GCA_036025975.1). Taxonomy (NCBI): domain Eukaryota; kingdom Metazoa; phylum Chordata; class Actinopteri; order Clupeiformes; family Clupeidae; genus Nematalosa; species Nematalosa erebi. The sequence goes on from JAVQKI010050875.1 coordinate 9,946, forward strand.
GTGTGTGTTAGTGTGCAGGGTTTGTTGTCGTCTCAGTAAAGCTTGTGGCCAGATGATAGACAGCTGGTGATTGGAGTAACTGATCCCAGGCCAGTGGTGTGTGGGGTTTGTATGAATCTGATGGGCCTTTAAGCTCATCTCATGTTACTAAGTCTCATCAGGGATGTTTGCCTAGCCAGGTTAGTGGCACCTAGTACCTCCACTCAGTATTGTATTTCACAACAGCACTAGTCAATATGCTCAAGGCTTAGTTTTCCTTGACTAAATTTCTTAGCATCCAATCAGCAAGCATAGATTGATGGCAGAACCAGTAGGTCTAAAGTTCAAACAAAGTGCCCACACACCACAGAGTAAATGTATGCCTGTCAAGAGTGTCCAGACTCTGCACAAAGTGTAGCAAAGTGGAAGAGTCTGGACCACAGGGCTAATGTTTACCAGACCTCTGGAGGCAAAGTAGAATCCTGGCATGTAAGCTAGTCTACAATATTTTTTGGACCATTAATTTACCATTTGTATGGTGGTCAGAAATTTTAAAGCAAGCCTAAATGTGTTGAGTTTGAAGCCACAAAGACCAAGTCTATTGTGCTTAGGATGGCCAAACCCAGACTCACCTGTTGGCAAATTTGAATTTGCTTTGCATATTCCATCTGATCTCAGATCCTCCCATTGAAGTCAATCTCTGAATCATAGATTTGAGGAGTAAAGTCAGCATTGCAGTAAACACAACCAATGTCTATGTGTTTTTACCAGGTAACAGCACTCCTTTCAGGGCATGTAAATTAGCCACCATGCAGACAGGTTTAGGGAGCCGAGCTTGGTAGTTATCTGGTGAGATTTAATGACCTGCCCTGAGGCGAGAGGCATGCCCATTGTTTGGAGGAGTTCTGCCTAGGAACGCATTGACGTAGTGAAACAAAGTAGAAATACCAGTGTTTGAAGGTATGTAGACATCGGGTGTTTGACTGCCCTAATGAAGGGCGTGTTACAACTAATCTCCAATCCCATGTATTTGTAATGAGGGACAACCAGAAGAATAGGGCCATGGAGACGACACCAATTTTCACACCTTACTTTTGTCTTGCGTGCAGACAGAACATAGCTAGGCTAGTGCCACCTAGAGTTTCACCTCAATTTCTCATTTAGCTACACCACTGCATCAGGGATCTGTCTACCTGTCGGTGGAGTCAGCAGCTGGAGTCTGAATCCAGAATCAAGAGTACATTTTATGTGTTCTTAAATACTTTGCATAAATTTCCCAGTTTATTTATTAGATCTGCATAAAGGAAGTGCTAGATAAATATGAATGATCTTTACAGCACTACTAAAACAAAACATGTGGGATACCTATAACTTTAGCACAGTACTGTACGTCACAACCCAGCAGTAGCGACTGGTTGAAGCAGAAAGAATCTGCCCACCAGGAAGCAAATGTATCGCAATGGATAGGTTTCAGACACTTTGCACAGAGGGAAATGATGTGAACACGTTTGATGTGTCAGGCTAGCCAGAACACCCAACATAGCCACAACATGCTTAAAATACAGAACAGATGCCAACAGGAGTGAAACTGAAGTATTCCCCACAGGCTAAAGACATAAGACAACATTTCTCCACCTCAACCCTTTATGCGGGCTGATTATCATCTGACTGTGTGCAGACGCGCTCTGGCAGATAGAGTAGATCTGCTCCGGTGTGAGCGTGACTCTTCTCTAGGGCCTTGGTGGAAACGGGCTCTGACATAATTTAGGTTGTGTGTATTTGGAGAGTTTGTCCACCTCATCTCCTGTCCTCACCTCTCAGGCCGGGAGGGGGTGGGCAATTGAGATGCCTCTCTGAGCTAAGCTCTTTAATTTGCCGTAATCCGACGTTGATGAGGGAGCAGAGTGGAGAGGGATGAGGAAAAAAGCAAAATAATTCCCTTGGAGGGATGGGAGGGTGAGAGGGGGAGAGAGAGATGTGGGCAGGGAAAGAGTGGTTAAGAACACAGCAGCAGAGTTCTCAACATATTTCCTTTCCTCAGCTGATTTGGGCAGAAACTCAGGTGATAATCACATAGCTCAGCTTGAGTAGGGAGGGAATAGATTGCATTCGATAATCAGGAAGAGGCAGGTGTTTGTGCCTTGTCTTGTTCTTGCTCTCCCTCTGGTGGTGGAATTGGATAACTGCAGTATGTCCACAGTAGGATCGTCTGGTTCAGAACTTAGGCAGTACACAGAGAACGCTACACTAATCTAGATACTGTACCGAGTAAACATAATGAATTTTGTTTATTGCCCAGTCACAATAATATGTGTCATTCTGTTCCATCAGTGATGAGTAAGTCATGCTTCTGAAATGATTCTGATTCATAGGAGACGTCTCACCCGTATGCTGAGTGGGCCACTATATAAGCTACTGAATGAGTTCAGTGAAGTGAATGCTGAGAATATAGGAATAGGTATTTCAGTGCTACACAAAAAGAGCTGCGCCTTGTATACAGACCTTCGTTTCCTCTGGTGTGACAGTTGAATTAAGAGCTCAGACAAACAAAGGGCTCACACAGCGAGACCATAAATGTCAAACAAAAAAGTCTTGTTTTACACATTTCTGCATTCTTATCCAGGGCTTACACAAACACACAAACTAATATATACTAAAATAACAAGTAGCTAACGACCAGCATCAAGATTTCAGTCAATTCACCCAATTTTTTGTAAGAGAATGCATAATCCTCGAACTCTTGCTTTCCTTTTTCCCCTCCAGCTTTGCCATCAGCCCGCAACACACCCAGCCCCATCGACCCAGAGTCCATCCAGGTTCCAGTGGGCTACGATCCAGACCCAGCAGACTTGGCCCTGTCCAGTGTGCCTGGCCAGGAGGTCTTTGACCCACGCAAACGAAAGTTCTCAGCCGAGGAGCTCAAACCCCAGCCCATGATCAAGAAGGCGCGAAAAGTCTTCATTCCTGAAGATTTGAAGGTGAGAAGGGTCTCAGCTGTTCAGCTCTCTTGGGCCTCACAGCACGGCCATTTTTTGTTTAGCATTCTTGAGCTCTGGGTTTCAAATCGGTGCTCTCGAGTGTTATGTAACTCAGCAGGAAGGGTTGAGGGAAGCCAGGGAATAAAACCTTTTAAGAAGAGGCAGAAGTGGAATTAGCTCCCTGGCACAGGCTCAACACAAGGAGAGAATGGAGAGAGTAGGCGGCGAGGGCAAAAGCTAGAACATTTTCAGAGTGTGCTTCTCAAGTGAACAAGTTACATTTTTAGAACATCCCAAATATTTTCCTCAACAAAGTCTACTTCACAAACTCAAACCTCTACATTGCCAGATGGAATTTGTTAACCGTTCAGAGAGGCAAAATTAGACAATGTTGCGCTAATCTGAAAAGCCCATCATTGCCCTTGGACTTGGTTTGGGGAGTTGTCATTGTATAAAAAGACTGTCAGAATCATGTGATGTTCTGTTTGTTAGGTCAGGGTTATCAGGGTTATCTTATGACCAGGTGACTGGCCCAGCAACTTAAGCTATTAGTGTGTCACTCACCTCAGGGTGGATATTAGGGTATAGAGAGATAAGTTCTAACCCAATGAAGTTGGATAATGTCATACTGTAACTCCCCAGGCTTTTATGATGCAAAGAGTTAGCGAGTGGGACTGAGTGTTTCTTTTGGGTTTACAGCGAAGTACAATATTACGAGCTTTGGGCTAACATGCATGGGTGAATTCTGTCAGTCTGTGTCCTCTTCTGTTATGTAAACACTTCTCTCTCATCTGTCTGCACCCAAAACAGGATGAGAAGTACTGGGCGAGGCGCAGGAAGAACAACGTGGCGGCGAAGCGCTCACGTGATGCCCGGCGGCTGAAGGAAAACCAGATCGCCATCCGGGCAGGCTTCCTGGAGAAGGAGAATGGCGCGCTGCGCCAAGAGGTGGCTGACCTGCGGAAAGAGTTGGGCCGCTGCAAGAACGTTCTGGCCAAATACGAGGCCCGACACGGCCCTCTGTGAGCAGCTCACCCACCACCCCTCCCCCCAACCCCACCATCAACCTGTTTGCTACCAACATCTCCACCTCCACTATCACCGCAGCTACCCTCTGCCTGGACCGGCCCTCCACCACGCATGGGCCCCCCACCCCCACTTCCACCACCTGACCCTTCCTCCCCCCTGCACCATGTGCACACCCACACCACCAGCCCCAGGGGATTTGTCAAGGACTATGCCTGCCCTGTGTGGAGAAGGGGAGAGGGTCACCTACTCCTCGTGTGTAGAATCTCCCCCAGTCCAATGGATGCTTCTGTATAAGTTGATGTACTCTTAATGTTGACACTTATTTTCTCTTTTTTGTTGTTACTTATTTTCTTCTTTTCACTCACTGTCCTTCCCAAGTTCCCTCTTTACCCCACCCTACACATGTACATAGATGTATTTCAAAGAGGATGTATTTTCCCCGTTTCCCATATTTTCTTTTTATTCCTAGTCCTTGTATGTAGCCACCTGTTGGTCGCTGAGCTGAACCTCTCTTTGTGGTTTCTCCTGTCATCCCTGACTCTTTCTTAACGTGTGTTCAGAACTCAACGCTGTTGTTCCCTTCGGTCACACTCTTTTTATTTCTACAGTCTACAAGAGCAGCTTCTGGAGCGATTTATTCTCTCCTCCTCCTCGTCCTTGTCATCTTCCTCCTCCTTGTCCAGTCAACTCTCTTTGTCCTTTCACTCAGGTCTTGCTGTCTTTTTTTGTTTCGTTGTACCCTGAGAATCTGGTCCCATAAGGACATGTGCAGCGTTTTAACCATGCCTGCTGTAGCTAAGCAGGGTCGATGTTTTCTTATTTGTTTGGAGATAAATGTTGTATCGCGGTGTCTCCGCCATCTCATGCTCCCCACAGTCTCCCTCTGTTTTTGTGCATAAATGCAGCCACGTAATACACTAACTAGCTTTCAAGACAGCTTATTATCACGTGTCCTGTTCTAAGTTTTAGCACTTACAACCCTTTCATCCCCATAACTGTGATGTTTATGTACAGAATTTGCTTTTTAAAATGGGCAAATGGTATGGTGCATTAAACGTGTTTTTTTTATGTCATCACTGCATCATGGAGCAATAATTCTCGCCTGTTGTTTGCAGCCTAACAATATGCGTTGCCTAGAGAACCTCTCTGTCTGCAACCACTTCTCCGTTTTCCTTCGTTCCATGTTCCGTCACGTTCTCATTAGCATGTTCATGTGTGTGTTCTGTCTGCTTGTCGTGTGAATGAGCTTCCTCTTGGTAGAGGGGGGAAGAGATGTCCCTCCAAAATGCTGAGAGCTTCTTAGGTAGGAGACCCATGGTCCCCTTTGTCCCAGAGTCTCCCCTTCCTCTCCCCTGCCTTGCCCCCCCCCCATAACTGAACCCCGGCCTCGACCTCTCCAGCTAACCTCTGCACTAATGCGTGTGTCACAATCTGATCTGGTGCAACCTTTCTACTCCCCGTAGTCTCCTCCTCTGCCTTGTATTTCCTCCCGATCTGTTTTCCGTATCTCTCGACCCAACAAAACAACGAACTTTTAAGAGAAAAAAATGTAAACTGTTAATTAATATTCATTCTTATTACTATTGTTGTTGTTATTGTTAGTATGATTATTATTACTATTATCATTATTGGTTTAATGAATAACTCAGCATGATTTTCAGAGCTCCTACCTGAAGCA
>JAVQKI010050994.1:0-11802 GCA_036025975.1 Nematalosa erebi
ACACAAACTCCAGCTGTCAGGAAAGAGAGAAGCTTTTGATGAAGTTAAATATCCCAGGCATGTCAGAGATTCAAAGAGATTAGAAATATGATGGTAGCCAATGAGACGGAGAGCTTGGGGGCAGAGGAAGGGCCAGACAGGGGAGACGTGTGTCTGTGTGTGTGTGTGTCTGTATGTGTGTGTGAGAGAGAGATGGGGGGTGTTATTATGGAGAGTGGCAGCCTTGGTCTGACAAACATCAGCAAGTCAGGCACCGTCCTTGCACTGATGCCAACCTCTCAAGGTAAACATGGTAGCAAAACAGCCAAAGGCCTTCAATAATCAGAATTCACTTTGCCAGCCAGAGGCCTCTGCTTTTTTTTGAAGATGTACAGATGGATGGGTGGAGGGAGGGAGAGAGAGAAGGAGGGAAGAGAAGAGAAAAAATGAAGGGACTTACGGAGAGAGAGAGAGAGAGAGAAAGAGAGAGAGAGAAAGAGAGAGAGAGAGATCGACAGGTGGTGAGTCAGTAAAAATCAATGTGAAATGATCACGCCTGTGCACACCACTTTCAAAGCGCGAGGTGCTTCTTCGCTGGAAGCTTTTCAACACGCCAGGGGGAGGGACACGCATAGGAGTCTGTGCCAAAGAGATGACCCGTTTCTTCCAGGGCCCAAACAAGACAAAACACAAATAAACTTCTCGGAGCCTCTGAACACCTCACATGCACTTTGAAAAACATCAAAACATCCACATCGATACCATCTAATGCACAAGTGGTAGAGGGGAACGTTGGAGTGCTGCAAGTATTTCCCTGGCATAAAGAATAGCCATTTTCTCACAGTGGAAGTAAGTAAGGGAGTCAGTGTGCATATCTCCCAGCTGGAGGGTGTGTGTGTGTGTGTGGGGTGGGGGTGTGTGTAAAGCAAGCCGTGACCTTGGCGCAGTTTGCGCCGGGCTCCACCAACTGTGGCTCGAGGAGCCCTTTGAAGGGCTGGCCGGGCCAGACGGACAACGCCTGAATGGGCACCCATGTGAAAAGGATGAGATCCGAGATAAATGTGCCCTGAGATGGGCCGTCTGCCCCTCGCCGCACACACACGCACACACACACATCACACACACACACACACACACAGCATTTGTTTGGAGGCAAGGTGACCCTGTCACTTGGGAGCCCTGACACAATGAAAGCTTCTCATCCTCCCTCTGCACCCCTCCCTCCCTTTCTCTCCCTCACACACACACACACACACACACACACACACACACACATATACACTCCAGCTGCCTGTGTGTATAGTGGGTGGAGGGTGTTGTGCAGTTGGCTTTTCGTGTGTGTGCATGCAGATATTTGTGTGTGTGTGTGTGTGTGTGTGTGCGTGAATGAGGGTTGGTTGGTAATGACACCCCGCCCCTGTAAACGCCTCAGCCCTCTCTATTCAGTGAGAGGAGCTGCGGGAAGGGCTCCTTTCAGCAGGCCGGGAGCCCATACACACACTGGAGGCCCCCAGGGGCCCGTGCACATTCCCAGCTAGCTCAGCTCTCCGACCCCCACAACAACAGAGCCAGTCAACAGATGGGCCAGCTATTGAGTGAAGGAACGCACAGACAGAGCCCTGTTAGGCTAGAAGTGTGTGCGTGTGTGTGTGTGTGTGTGTGTGTGTGTGTGTGTGTGCGTGCAGGGTGGGTCATTTAGGGGTGGTAGAGTGTCAGTGGTGCATTTTTCAACCCTGCCATCCAGCAACAGTAGAAGTAGGAAGTGAACAGACCAGGCATAGATAAGTGGAGAAGAGCTTAGCTGAACCACGCTGATACACACACGCACACACACACACACACACGTACACACACAACCACAAACTCCTCTCACATAACACAGTCACACACACACACGTGCATACACACATACTCTTATGTGCACATATACCGACACACTCATACAAAAGCATGCACAAACTGACACGTGGACACATGAGCGAGCACACACACACACACACACACACACACACACACACACACACACACACAAAGCCACATATGTGTGTGGCCGGAGCATCAGAGAGTAAGTAGTGCATTGAAGCCACATGAGCAAATCTTTGAGGGGGGATTTCTGTCTTTTCTTTAAAAAGTAGCCCATTTTAAATGCCCCAGCCCTCTTTCCCTTGTGTGCAAAAAAAAAAAATAAAAAAAAACAGATGCTAAGGGAAAGCGGCTGCTACATGGCGCACACAAACAACCAAAGATACACACATAGAGGCTGACTCACAAAAGAATGGCTTTTGCTTTCGGGCTCAACTGACACTTTCATGAACACCCTCAGGGACTGCTTCTGTTTCCTCTAATACACACACACACACACACACACACACAGATGCACAATAACAAATAACAACTTCAAAGACAAGGGGGAAAATTTCCTATGTGCTTTCTCTGAGAACCTCTCCAAAATACGTATTTTGTGTCTCACAGATGATCCTCGACGATATTTTTCTGCTGATGCAGATCATAAGAGTTCACAGATGTCACAAGAATAGAGAGGCTATGTAATTGCAAATGCATCCACATGACCATGATAATAGCGCCTTTCGCAAGGCCTTACACAGTGAAAAAAGGGCAATTTATCAACATAATCTTCAGTGACAGACTCCTGGATAAGAGACCGCCTTGCCATCACATTCACGTTCAAGCAACAGTGTAGCAAATGTAATGTGGCTTTTAATGGCTGACCAAGGGAGGCAAATGGAAGACCTCAGAAAAAATGATTCACTCTCTGTGCTTAGGGTTTTTTTTCGGGGGGGGGGGGGACCACAACTGAACTTTTCAACTAGGCTGCTGTGACCTGACTGCAAAACTGACGTCCCTTCCTCTACATGGATCATCAATACACGGGCCAGTCCAATAGATACAGCACAGAGGGGAGGTGGGGTTGCCAAAACCACACTCTCCACTGCACAATGATGCCGTCTTAAGATAGACTTTGCACAGACCATAATTTACTAATCATGAGTGGTTTTTGTCTCTTTTTTTCCTTTTTAAAACACAATAAAAGCTTTACATCTATTTTCCCTCACAAAAACCTTTCAAAATCAGTATCCGGTACAAGCACATATCCAGCTCTCCCGTTGGCTCCAACTCTGATACAAAACCCCCCCAAAATAATGACCTTCTTGACTATGGTTATTACGGCAGACAGAGGGAGCATGAAGGGGTGAGCAGAGGGAAAGCTACAGTAGAAAGTCAGTCTGGCTACATCATATGTGTGTGTGTGTGTGTGTGTGTATGTGTGTGTGTGTGTGGAGGGGTCTTAGGGAGCGGGTCATGGAGCCTATTGGGTGGCACACGACCCGGGGTATCAATCTAAGACCAGTCAGCCAGTCTGGGGCTCGAGAACCAGCATGGGGCATTGGGTTTCCAGCATCGGGGACCGCCGGGCGACATCCTAATTAGCCAGGAAGAAAGGCATAACGGAAGCCACTGAGAGAGAGAAAGAAAGAGAGAGAAAGAGAGAGGGAGAGAGAGAGTGAAAGGGTGGAATGTCTTGATTTCGACCAACGATGAGCCTGGCGCAGCTTGCCAGTGCCTTTTCTTTTTTTTTTTCCGAGCTGGAGGAAAAATAGCTTGTAGAAAAATAATAATTAATGACAAACACGAAATCGTTCTGCCAGCTCGCTGCACCCAACACAAACGAGATTGTGATGATGCCTGCCCTTCGCGCTAGCCATCCAGCACTCATTTAAGAGGCAAATAAACAACAATCTGCTTGCAAGAGAGAGGGAGATAGAGAGAGAGAGAGAGAAAGAAAGAAGGAAAGCAAGAGAAACAGAGAGAGAGAGAGAGAGAGAGAAATCAACGGAGTTATTTCTCTCTTTAATATGCCGCCAAGTACTTTCTTTTTCAAAAACCTCTAAGTAATCAAAGGCTGGGCGACCCAGGTCTCTCCCACCATAGAGCTTGCTAATAGCCTCTCTTTGATGCACAGTAAAACAGCAAACACTGTTAATAACGTTGGCATGCTGCATTCGCCACGCTCTGCCTGTTATACAAGAGAGGTTTTCATGCTCCTATTCTCTCCACAAGGCCACTTTATTTACGACAAAGAAAAGTCATCCATTTACGTTTGTTTTGTGTTTTTGCAAAATGGATTGCCAGATGTGTGAATGTGGATGATGAGTCAGTGGCCTTGGTTCATCAAGAAAAGGTTAAGGGCAGAGTATGTATGAGTGTTTGTGTGTCTGCGGGGCGCTTTTGTTTGCGTGCTCTTTTTCTCTTTCTCCGTCTCTATCCCCCCATTCTTGTGCAGTGTGCCATTTCTAGCGGACGCCACGTGCTCCCGAATAATGACAGCACAGGGGCCGCATAATGAGTCCATTTTCCATAGCAATTTTGTCCTTACAGGAAATATCTAGTGTGTGTTCATGAATCTGTGTGTGTGTGTGTGTGTGTGTAGATCTATGCCCCCTGGGAGAAATGGAAGCTGTATTGGGCTCATTATGACACATGGTAAGCGCTCCCTTTCTCTTAGTCCCTTTGATGTTGTGGCCTTGGTTGGGCTTGAGCTCACCACCTTGTGTGGCCAATGTGTAACCATTCTTTTGTTTGAGTCTGTTTGTTAGTTTGTGTGTTTTTGTGTGTTATGTACAATGTACGAGTGTGAGCATATGTTTTAGGATTGTTGTGTGCGCGTGGGTACCAGAAAGTGAGTGTGTTTTTGTGTGTGTATGTGTGTGTGTGTGTTTGTGTCTGTAAGCAGGTGAGTCCACCCACTCCGGAGGTCTGCAGCAGACCTGTGATCTGCCAGCCGGCACTGGAGCGACACTTGTGATGGATTAAATTTCTAATGTTGTATGCGTTTCAGGGAGGTCGGCTTTCCCCTCAACCCCCCTCCGCCTTGCACAATGAGAACTAGTCCTGTCTCGCAAGCCTAGTCCTCCACACACACACACACGCACACACACACACACACACACGGACACACACACACACCTCCCTGCCCCAGCCCCTTCCCATTCACAGTGGTCCCACAGTGGACCTCTCATCTTTCTCTCAAAACAATGCGGCCATGGTTCCAGCCCCTTACTTAAAGAAAGATTAATAGGATGCTGTTGTGGCAGAAATGCAATCGTAGAAGGATTTGTGTGTGTATGTGTGTGTGTGTGTGTGGGTGTGTGTGGGGGTGTGTGTGTGTGTGACAGGCGAAGAGAAGGAGAGAAAGAGGGCTGGCAAAGTGTGAAAACAAGGACAAGAGGGAGACAGGGAGACTCACAGAGTTAGTGAGTGAGTGAGAGAGAGAGAGTGACAGAGAGGGAGAGAGAAAAGAGAAAGAGAGAGACAGAAAGCGAAGGAGAGGCCATTGTGAACGGCCACAAATGAGGCTTCCGCCGGCAGGATCGCGATCGCTCCACTTCTGAGTCGACCTGCCAATCAGGACAGCCTCCATCAATGGGCCACATTTGAATGATAAAAAACGGTAAAGTTGAGAGCAGGGAAATCTTCTTGTCACTGGGGCCCGGACGGATGTCTTTCTGGAGGAGGAGAAGAGGCCGCTTCCCTCGTACCCATATTGGGGGTGGAGGTGGGGGCGTGGGGGGTAAAATACTGTCGCAGACCCTGTCGGAAGCAGCCTCGCCCTTCAATCATGTGCACAAAGCCACATCACCCAAAATGCCTGCTCAACAATGCCCCCACCATTTCAATTTTCTTTTAAAACTTACATACGCGTGTGTGTGTGTGTGTGTGTGGGTGTGTGTGTGTTTACTATGCTGACAGGGGGGAAATGCAGCACCACTGAGTGGCAGCCTTGAAGAAAAGGGGAAAAAAAACAAGACAGACTTTAACTGACGCTTAATTGGAGACATTCATGTAGTCTCTCTGTTCCATCAGGGTGCATCAATCAAAGTTTATTTATGGAGGAACGAAGACAAAAAAAAAAAAATAGAGAGTCTGATTTTCCAGCTGTCTCACAGCAAGATGCAAATGATGCCCTACCAATGAGGGGGTCTGAAATATTCATCTCTTTACCTGCTTCAGGTAAGGAGAAGCAAAGGTGAGGTTTAAATATGTATGTAACCTAGGTAACTTGCTCAAGAAGCACAGGACAGAGAGTGGCCACAGACATGTGGAAGAGTTTGCTGCTGCTCTCTTTCAAAGGAATATTCCAGAGTGTTTCACCTTATAGCCCTGTTGTTAATCACAGAGAGAAAATTGGGCTTTAGTCAACCAGTAGCTAACGCTACCTGAACAGGGCCAATCACAATTTAACTGAAAGGGAGTTTCTGGGCCCTTTTCTGTTAGCGTTAGCTGTCAGTTCCTACCGACTGCACTCTATGACCTCGAACAACAGGGCTATGGATTGAAATGCTCTGGAATATTGCTTTAAGCCTCCTCCATGAGACACGAGCCCAAGCACAAGCGCAAGACGAAGCTCCTGGAAGTCACTTCGCTGTCGCGTTCCCTAAAGTCCCAAGCCATTAGGATGTTGGCGAAATACACAGCAAGCGCAGAGTCTAGGTGATGAAGCAGCCTGAAATCCATTAGGAGGAGAGAGAGATGCTGAGTGTGTCTGAAGCAGTGAGTGAGAGTGAGAGAGGGAGGGAGGGAGACAGAAAGAGAGGGAGACAGCAAGAGATATCAAGAGAGAGAGAGAGAGAGAGGGAGTGAGAAATAAAGGGAAGTGAACAGCTGGTCTCTTTACAGCAGGGTCTCAGCAGGAGGACTTCCCGTCCCCAGCCTAACAGATCCTGCTCTCTGACACCGCGTCTCTCACACTGAGCACAGAGGGAGAGGAACAGAGAGATACAGACAGACAGAGAGAAAGAGAGAAGGAGCAAGAGAGGTACAGAGAAGAAAGAAAGACCTCCTATTGCCCAGCCACCAGCACCACCACCACTGCTGCCGCTGCCCCCGCCCCTCCACCCAATGGGCTCTTGTCAGTTCCACCCCATTACCCCTCACTCACTGGGACACTGTTTACAGGCAGGCAGAAATAGAAAAAGATCCCCCAACATCTCCCTCCCTCCCTCCCTCCATATCCCCTCCTCTTCATCTTATCTCAGGCAACATCCTGGTCCCTGTACTGGGAGGGCTGGGAGAGAGAGAGAGAGAGAGAGAAAGAGAGAGAGAAGAAGAAGATGAAGAAGAGAGGGAGGGAGAGGAGAGGAGAAGAAAAGAGCGAGAGAGCCTGGAGGAGAACAAGCGCCGGAGCCTGCCTCTTCCCAGCAGCCCTTCTGCTACAGCGGAGCAGTCAGCCAAGTGTGGCCGTAACATGGATCTAATGCCCCAGGAGCGCTCCTCCTCAGAGCCCCACGCGCAACTCAACACCCCCTCCCCACCCACCCCCACCCCACCCCCACCAACCCTCCTCCTCCTCCTCCTCCCACCCTCCACCAGGGGAAACAAGCCAGTCATCTGCCCCAGCTGATTTCACCCTCCGTCAGCCGTCTGTGCCTGGCAGGTCGAGAACAGACAGACAGACAGACAGGGGCCGCATGTGGGCATCTGGCCAGCGGGCAGGTGATTGTTGTCGTCTCCTACTGGGTTTTGAGAGACAGGGTCGTGCCTAAACACAAGCCAGAGATTCACCTAGTAGCTGAACCCAGTCTACCAGTACACTAAACATTCACAAGAAATGGCAGAAATGAGATTTCTATTTCTATTGTCATCGTCCATTGATTCGAGCGGATTAAGCTTGGCTTTAAAAGGGAAAGCAGACATTTGTTTTTTTGTCTTCTTCTTTAAGAGGGAAGGGAAATGTTTCTTTAAAGTTATTTCACCGTGCAGCTCTTGTGCAAATCAGCTTTCCACACGGGTCTCTCTGGAGAGCGCCTGTCTGGTGAGTACAAATGCGCAGAGCCCATGGAGCAGCCCTGTACGCACACACACACACACACACGCTCACTCTGTCCTCTGAGACCCATCTCAACACACACTTATCACACACACACACACACACACACACACACACACACATATAGAGCCCTCTGTCTACAGATGTTGCTGAGGATTGCTCTGATTGGCTAGAGGGAGCTGACAGCTGGACAGATGTTTTGCAGCGGCGCAGTCACAGAAGAATGGTGGCGTGCCGGGGAGAGGAATGGAGAGAGAGAGAGAGAGAGAGAGGTGGTGTTTAAGTGCGGTAGTGGTGGCGTCTCCACGGAACGGCAAAGCTGTCAGGGAGGGTGACAGCGAGACGAGCCTCGGCGGAGGAGCGAGCGCGCGCGTGTGTGTGCGTATGGTTGCCGCAGCGGCGGGTATAAAACAGATCGACTGAAACGGCGGCGTGAGAATACATCGTCCGCTCTATAAGCTCAGGCAGCTGTGACTGGGGCCCAGCTCAACACAAACACGTTTTTTTTTTCCCACTAACTCCACCAACACAAGCTCAAGAAGAAAAAAAAACACAAGCTCACATTTTGGCATTTTTCTGTCTTCAGAGAACGCCTTATCTGCCCCCCCCCAAAAAAAATTAAATCAAACAAGCTATGCTCACCAATTATCGCGGATCTCCAGAATCTCAACAAATGAGGTCAAACTGGTGCCTGACACCACACGCTTGACATGGTGAGATTTCATCTGGGCGGAAACAAAAACCCCTTTAAAGCCCGAGGGAGGATGTGCACACACTAATTTTACCTTTGCATGCCCAAGACAGAGGATTTAAAAAGCTGAAAGATAATTGGCCACATATTTCAAAAAAAAAAAAAAAAAACTATGCCAGAGCGGAGGTAAATTAAGAGTAGAAGACTGAATGTACGTTTGTGGGAAAAAGAGATCTACTTTTGAGTCAGAAAGAAGAACTCTAACAGTGTGAAATTAGCAGAGCATGTCTACTGCACGCACACACACGCACGCACGCACACACACACACTCCTGCAGACTGCAGATTAGTAAAAAGTCCGTTTTACGGACTCATTCTCCCTATTTCACGAGTATGGAAATGGCTTGAAACATATTAACTCCACTGGGTTCACTGTTACACCAAACCGTAGATTCCCACTGTGAACACACCATATCAGTTATCCTCACATAAGTGTGTTCATAAAATGTAAGGGTCCTACGAAATTGCTGACTGCTGCCCAGACGTTAGCTATTAGTCTGAAAAACACTGGGCCCTGTTTTTAACAAGCTTGTGTGCTTGTGCGAAAACATGGCATTACTGGTAAAACACAAACAAATGAGATGTCATTCATGGTCGCCTGCTCGCTGGCCCGAATCATTTCATTTGCTTGCAGTTACCAGCAAATGGTCAGAAGCATTTATGGCCCTTGTCAGGAAAAAAACAAGACCCTGTGTGCTCTTTTTCCTGCACTATATGGTCACTAAGTGCCCCTTGTTAAACACAGCGGCCTGGACACACAACCTTTACACACACAGACACAATCTGTCTCCCAAACATTTGGTTCTAGTTTATGTTTGTTTCTGATCCACCGGTTATTGCCAGTCAATCATTGCAGTGGCATTCATTGCTGTCCGTGCCGCAACATTAGGCTTTTGTTTACAACAGATTTCAGGGTGGCCTCGGCCGACTTTTAAATTGGTTTGGACTTTTTCTCAGCGGACCCTTTTCACTGACACGCACCGAGCAGCGACTGCCGGCCAAGCCAACACCCATGTAATTCAAATGTAAAAGCATTCCGACAGCAAGTCTAATTCAGCCTTGTAGGAAAGCGTAAGAGGAGGAGGATAGGCACTTTCCAATGCATAAAGGTACGCCCGCTCTGAAAAACATTCATTAAAAGCAGAGGCCAACTCCTCTTCCTGCCTCTGTGATACAGCCTTGAGTTGGTATTGACAAGCCGTAATACACTTGAAACGTCTCCGCCATCAAAATCGGCCGTCGGTCGTGAATTTACCTGAAGTGCCTCGGCTGAGAACAAGGGTAATATGCAAGGGTAATACAGATAAAATGTCAGAGCTCAGGACTGGCCATTTCTGCCAAATCCCTCATCTCCTTTAAGCAGGCAATTCATTAAACTGCACCAGGGTCAGCAATGCTTTCAACTCAATAAAAATGCTAATAAAACTAAGAGCTCACGGGGATGGAGGAGCATCACAAGCCTCCCCAAGGTTTGTTCTGATACAGGGGGTGGGGGAGGTTTTCAGGGCACAAGGGGTCACTGGCTGGTAACCTGGCCACCTCAGTATAGACTACAGATCCTGAGACCGCAGCAGAGAAGAGACCGGAAAGTGGAGGAGTGTTTTTATTAAACTAAGCAGCAGGGTAATCCTACTCACCAAGTGAGACAGATAAAGTGGTCTGACGGAAATGCAACCATTTAGAAGGCCATTTGAGCTTACATAGGGATAAACACACACACACACACACTTATTCAAATATATGCAACATACGCAAACAAAATGCAGGCGCTTTAGTAAGTAGTAATCTAGGAATATTTTCATTCTGATTTTGCATGCCCCCACCTCCCCCAACCACACACACAAAATCTCCAATCCCACATCCATGCACCCCCGACCCCCTGCTGCCACTAAATAAATTAAAGGGCCATTAGGCAGATTTCAAAAGATGGCAGTTGGCTCATAATTATACATGACATCTTTGAGAGATAAGAAGTGATTACTATGGATGAGGGGGAAGCGAGGGGAGAGGACTAAAAATTGCTTAGCAACCAGTCATTATCTCCAAGAGTAGAGTGAGGTGACCGGCCATCCGTCTGACTCTGATCCCTCTCTCTCTCTCTCTCTCTCTCTCCTTCTCTGTCTCACTCTTTCTCTCTGCACTGTGCCCCAAGCCCCCCCCCCCCTCCATTGCTCGCCTCTGTCTGCTGTCACTCCGTCCAAATACAAACAGTGATAAAGGACGTCGCAATCACTCTTGACACACAAATAGGTTAACACAATAAAGCTGGCTTTGCCCAGCTCACTCGAGGGAGGAAAGCAATTCCAGCAGGCAGGGAGGAGGTAATAAAACAATGTGTGTGTGTGTGTGTGTGTGTGTGTGTGTGTGTGCGTGTGTATGTGTGTGTGTCTTGCAGTGGGTGTGAGGCTCTTCATAGGAGCAAAGGAAGGCATGTACAGACAGCCTTGCCCCAGGGCCTAATATCACCAGGGTTTTGAACCCTTTGACAAGAGCAATAACACTGGTGAAAATGATGGAAATTCCTCACTACGCAGGGTTTTCAATGAAGAAATGGCATCTGTATATCTCACACACACACACACACACGCATCCACACACACACTCTCTCTCTCTGTCTCACACACACACACACTTCTCTTTCCCCTGCTATTAAGGGAAGTTGCTGGCCCACTGGCTATTTCTGAGAGGATATTGTGAATAATAGCAGCAGGGCTCTTGTCTCTAAACCTGTCTTGGCTGGTTCCGAAGTCCTGCAGGTAAACCACTAAATTACATTTTATAAGAGCGGAACTCGTCGGCTCACAGTGCCGGCTTTCTCTGCGATCTCCTCTGCCAACAGCAGATAAAAATCTTTGGCAAAATTTATAAAATCATTTTGCCCCCCCCCCCTTGTTCGCCCCTGAGTGTGTTTGTATGTGTGAATGTGTGTCCTTGCTTATGTTTACTTGAGAGCGATGTTGACTTTTTCTGCAATTACCATCCAGACCCTACAGTCATTGTTTTCCTCTATTCTTGGCGAAAATTCCATTACCTTAGAGCAACACTAGATGAATGTGGTAACAGCTTCGCATCCCATCACAGTCAGTAGCCAGCACAAATGTTTAGGAGAAGTGTTGGGGGGAGTGGGTGGTTGCGGACGACCAGGGCGGGGTGTGTGTGTGTGTGTGTGTGTTGGGGGGGGGGGGGGGGGGGGGGGGGGGGGGGGGGGGGTCTTCGGGTGGATGCCC
>JAVQKI010051050.1:0-10810 GCA_036025975.1 Nematalosa erebi
GTGTGTATGAAATGTCAGTGGGATTTCTATTTATTAATTTTGAAACTGCTGACATGCATCACTACAGTATGTGCCCATCTTTTTTAATTAGAGTGAAACATAAGCTGTGTATTTTAGGCAGATGCTTTGTTTATACTTCTCGCTCCTTGAGAACTCAACCTTTTCCTTGTATTGTGTCCGCACAGGTTCATCATGTTATTGTCTGAAGATAATATGTATGAAAAATGCTGTTTAAAACTGTTCATTGTTCATGGCCATCATCATGTTGTCATGATGACTGAATCATGATCATGTGATTGATGTCATCACCCTTCCCAGATAATCTTGTAACCTTTTAAGGCTTATACTGTGCCATGGATGTGATCCTGTTGCTATGGATATTAAATCACATTCTCCTTGGCTAAAACACCTTGACGGCATGTAGCCATGATTTCTAATTAACATTCATAGATACATGCAGGTCTTAAGACTGGAGAAAAAATGAAAAGTGGAAAATCTTTTTTTTTATTGTCAGTATATGAAGGAAAGTGCACCTGTACTGTCTGTTTTTTTGGTGGGATAGGCCTAAACTCAAACATTCACGGTTTGCCATCAAACGTCAAAGGTCAAAACCCGAAAAAAAAATCTTAAAAGTGCTGTATGGCATTTCCATGGCATTCCTCTGTTTCTGAGTTCTCTTTTGAAGCTTTTGCATCCACCTGCATTATTTAATGCAGCTGGCACACATGGTAGAGTGTAGAGGAGAGCCATGTTAACTTTGGTGAATAAAACAGAGCTTATAGTTTTCCATATTATGTCAGTAGGAGTTTTCACATAGTTGCTATTGTTTGGTGATTTTTAGGTGTTTTAACCTATCCATTTGGAAAAGGATTTTTTGTTGTTGTTTTTTTTTCTTGTAAAAGCACACTGGCTGATGGCCAGCCATTAACATGATCTAATCTGACATAACTGGTACGCCATAGTAACAAATAAGAACCAAGAGTGAACAGTAATCCGTGTGTACATGTATCACTTAACCGAAGCAGATGTTGGAGTGAGTCGTTAAAGATGCATTCTGTCTGGTGCCTTGCCCTGCGCTTTCTGGGAGTACAATTAGTCAGAGACTCATCAGCAAAGGACATCTCCATCCTCATTGTGGCAGATTACCAAATTGACATTATTTGGTTCTCAGTTTATTCTGATAGTTCTTTTTTTGTATTTATTTTTTGTTTCCTCAACATACTGGTCTGTTCATGCTAGCCTTGATTCAGTCAGACATCAGAGCAATACAGAGATGCTAAGCAGCCTTTCTTATTTGCTGACATTTTTTATTTAAGCTCAGGCTCTCTTAGAATAGGTATATGTGTGTGAGAGAGAGTGAATGTCTAAGACAGAGACAGAGCGAGCATTCAGCAACCAAGAAGTGGACTGGAACTTGGATGAGACTGAATTTTTAAAGAAATTTACAGGCACTTTTTAATTCCCACAGCTCTCAACCATATGTCACCTAAAACCATCTTGTGGTTGCCATACCCAACAAAAAGTTTAATTACAGTAAAAAAAAAAAAAAATCATCCCTAGTCCATATGCTCACCAGGCTGGTGGTAGGCTAGTAATGATGCATTGCCAGGGATCCCTACAAAAGCATTCTCAGATGGACACACCAGTGTTGCCAACCACAGTTTGACAGAACCACCTTCAGTTCAGTGAGTAGCATGAAAAAAACACTCACACTCAAGTGTTACACTCAAAGTAAAGTCAAAAGTTGGACAAGAAACTCATTTACTTTGTCAATAAAACAAGCCTCCATCATCTTCAATACCACAGACAACAACTTAAGGCAGTCATTAGATTTCTACCCTGTTTCATGTGAAGTCTGAGATGATTACAGATGGTGCAACATGGACACATGTCCACAGTTGAATATCAATAGCACAGCTGTTGTCCCCAAGGACAGAGAAAGTCCAGATTAACAATATGCAGTCAGACTCACAAGGGGGTTCTCCTGTAACAACATGCTGTGCAGTCAGTGTCGTTCTAGATTTCAGAATCTATTGCATCGAGCAGAGGTATCTATCACTACAAGATGTACCTTGCCTGAAGTTATTTTCTTAAGTAACTCCTTCATCCAGGATCCCCTTCACCGACACTGTTGACTATAAATTTACATTACATTTCCTTTTCATGCATTTTAGCAGACGCTTTAACCCAAAGTGACTTTGACAACTATCAATTATTTGAGCAATTTAGGGTGAAGTTCCTACGGAACAACAACGGCAGCAGGGATTCAAGGCCGCAATTTCCAGGCTACTAGCATGCCATTCAAGTTCCTTAACCACGAATGTTCCAGTCTGGATTGGTGTCCATTGAGATTGTGAAAAAAGCCAATTTCACATGGCTCTTGGACCCCCTAAGGCTAGAGATATCTGCTGATGTTGCCACAGTTGAATGAGGTCAGGCAGCGTAGCCTCTTCCAGCTCATGATCCGCAGGGAACACAGCCTCATCTAGAAACTTCCTGCTCCGTCCCCTATCAGCAGAGGCAGATCACAGGTGAATCAGGTGCAGGCAGAGCTGGAGAGGCCATGGGAGTGCCCATGAGTCAGTGATCTCTCCATGATGTTTCATCATGACAGCAGTAGGGGGAAAAATAGGCAGTCTGAGTCATTCTGTGAGCTCAAAAAACTCTGATAGAAGACCGGTAAAAAATTAAGCTCTTATGATGCCATGCCTAAGCAATCTGGGAACACAAAGGCACACACACTCACACAATGCAGACATTCCTGCATATGAACAAGCTGACTCACATGGAACTACAGACACCATCAAACATCCACACACTTTTGAACATACAGAATTTTTCATTTCCTATTTTCTGCAGTTAAACTCTCCCCTCTTTTCAATGGGGAAGTCTGCCTCGGTTGTAAATGTAAATGACATGCATGGCTGAGATGTGAAGCCCCACAGACATGGAGACAGAGCTTGAGAGGCAGCTGAAGGACAATATTCAGGCCGGCTGTCAGGGACAAATAATGGAGAGAAAATGGTCCATAACTAAACATTTAGAGTGCCTTCAGTGTCAAAGCCTTCTCTTTGAGCACGTCCGCACAGGGCAAGAGTCTCTCTCTAAAGACCTAGACGGGAAAAAAGGGAGTTTTCAGTCCAAAGATTGATTGGTGATGTAATAATAAAGACATCATGGGTGTGATGACCATAGGCTTTTCACTGGCATTGGAATTTCACACTTTATATCTTTAAAACACACACACACACAATCACTGGCAGAAGGTATAAAAAAGAAAATAAAACTGACTGCCCTGTGTATGTCATAGTTTGACTGTGAGCGTATAACTGCACAGTGTGCTCAACACCAAAGATGTAAAGCAAAGAAAGAGAATGAGAGTGAGGGCAATGTCAGTGTGGGGTTAGCTAGAGAGAGGGAGGAATGGATAGACAGACAAAAAGAGGAGAGTGAATGGGAGAGAGAATAAGTGAGAGATTACCAGGGAGTGAAATCAGGCTCAGACCCTCGCTGCCACATCACCACTCTTTATTTTCTCTCTCTCTCTCTCTCTCTCTCTCTCTCTCTCTCTCTCTCTCTCCCTCTCCCTCTCTCTTTAAATCTCTGCCTCTATCCACGCTGCCCTCCCTCACTCACTCTGTATCTCACTTTCTAGCGAGCACTGCTGCTTGAAACAGAATTCCCCATCTCTCTCTCTCCTCTCTCTCTCCGCTCCTCTCTCACTCTTTTCCTCTCTCATTCTCTTTGGGTCTCTCAGTCTCAGTGTGTTTCCCTCCCCCTGCCACTCTATCTACATTTTCGCACCTCTCTCTTTCTTCGTGCCTCTCCATCTGTCCCTCACTATCACTCTCTCTCTCTCTCTCTCTCTCTCCCTCAGAGAAGACATTTTCATCTCATTCACTCTTGCGTTCTGCAGTTACGGAGCAGGGTTTGGGGCTGCAGACACCTGAAATCAGTAAGTCTGATAAAAGAAGGAGCATGCTCTCCTTTGCATGTGTGTGTGTGTTTGTGTGTGTATGTCTGCGTGTATTTGTGTGTGTGTCCGTCTGATTGTCTTTACCAGTCTGCAAGAGAGAAAGTTATTGCAAGGAGTTTCTAGGATAAAATGCATTGTAATATTGCTGTGCTATTTGTTGGGCTCTTGGCTGTCGTGTGTGTGTGTGTGTGTGTGTGTGTGTGTGTGTGTTGCCGTTAGGTCTTAGAAGCGAGGCTTGCATGAGTTAGTCGTCTGAAACGGCAAAGGTCTCATCAGGTTACCACAGGCAGTGCCTGGAGAGGCACATCCCACAGGAAAGGTAGAGCTAAATATATACCTGTGCTGACGATCCACCCAACAGATGTGTCAGTCCAGCACACACGTATAGCGCTCCGTTCACACTTCATAATGATTGACAGCCGCTTGGTTCTTGCAGCCAACTTTGGTAGCAGCCTGCTGTTTTGTGCGAGCGGTGTGGCGATGAGCCTTAAATGAAACATATGGCTACAGTCTCTCCAAGCCCTAATTGAATTTTCCACTCAGGTTGTCTGAGCTGATTGTGTACCTGCAGTTAGTCCTGATGGGCTCTCTACACCGCTGATTTTCAAGCAACTCTCTCTCTCTCTCTCTCTCTCTCTCTCTCTCTCTCTCTCTCCTTGTCTCTGTCTCTCTGCTGGCTCTCCTCTCTTTTTTCTTTACACTCTGCCTCCCTCCAAATCTTTCTCTTAGCTCCTCTTCTCTTTCCTTGCTCAACTCTGGTGCTCTCAATCTGTCTCTCTAGTCTTCTCTGTCTACCTTAAACACATTTGAAACACTTTGAAACTCCTCTCTGCACTTGCTCTCTCTCTCGTTTGGCAATTTAAATGTGGATCTTGATGGATCTCTTTCAGTCTGTGTGTGTGTGTGTGTGTGTGTGTGTGTGTGTGTGTGTGTGTGTGTGTGTGCACTTGTTTGCTTGCCTAAGGTGAAGGCAATTTCATCAGATTCAAGTCACTGTTTCATGTAATGCATGCGTCAGTGTATACTGGTACAATGCACATGAGGAAGAACTGAGCTCTCAGAATGTGAAAATGTAAGCTCCCATTTAAAAATTGAGATAAAGCGATTCCTCTCTTTCTCTCTCTCTGTGTGTGTGTGTGTGTGTGTGTGTGTGTGTGTGTGTGTGTGTGTGTGTGTGTGTGTGTGTGTGCAAACTCATATGTGTTTCTACTGGTTTAGTGTTTGAATTTGAGCAAGATGAAACAGATAAGGTGTGATAAGTTTGAAAAGTATGGTCCCTCTGGTGAAAAAAAGCCAAACTCCGTCTTAAGAGAAGAGAGTGGTGAAATGCATTGATGCTCATGCATGAAGACTTGTACCCTGAATCTTGAAAGAGCTGTGAGGGTTTGCCAGTTCCTTTGTTCTGTTCCTCTGCCATCTGAGGTGCTGTGACCAATGGGAAATCAGAGGATGACTCTTACAGTCTCTTACCCCTGACATGCACTAACAGAATTCCTCATAATGTGTGTGTGTGTGTGTGTGTGTGTGTGTGTGTGTGTGTGTGTGTGTGTGTGTGTGTGTGTGTGTGTGTGTGTTTGTGTCTTTGTACGTGTGAGATTCATCAAGAGCAGTGTGTATCTCATTACAATTCTTTCTCCCGTGCTTCCCTGACATGCCTATCTCTCCATTTCCTCATTAACCTCGTCATCCAGCGTTTTCTGTGGGGACACATGAGGTTTGGTAAACAACAGCACTCACCACTCACTTCACACACCGACACATGCACACACACACACACCTTCATACAGTACAATTCAACGTACACACACGTTAACATACTTTCATGCAAAAGCACAAGCTTCTGGCACAGACTAATACCCATATACACATGTATGAATGTGCATGTAATGATAGCCTATACAAACCATAATAGCAGCGATACACAGGAGATTCAGAGAGAGTGACAGCTTCAGGGAGATCAATTATGTATAGCTTTAAATATTTGATGATGTTGGACACCCTTGCTTGTCCTCTGGATAAGAGTTCAAATGGTCAGCATGGTCCAGACAGACCACATACTGAGCACACAACACCACATGCACACCAATATTCTTTCTGTCTCCCACACACACACACACACACACACACACACACACACACACACAGGGCTATCCCCCTCCAAGTATGACAGCACGCATAGGGTGCATTTGATTTACTACAGCTAATTATGTGGCAATATAAAAACTCTGCATCATTGTGTTTTTGTGTGTGGAGATTTATATAAATCAATACCCCTATCCTGTAACTGTCCTACCAATGTTCTGAGCTTTCCTGCCAGATGATGCATTACCAGGCAATCTAGAAAATGTATTCGGTGGAACATAACACACTTAAGCAGGGCTTTGGGCGAAAGGGCGTAAATAAAGGCAACTGTGGCACCCAAAGATGAGTTGTGTGCTCTGATGGGCGCTCCCTTCTTTCGGCTGCCGTGGGATACCAGACATGGCAGAGCCTCTGGGGCTTCTCACTCTGCTGCGACGCTGAGCATGAGGGCTACAGGGGTGCTGTGAAAGAGCTGTTTAATACGCGCACTGTCCTCGCTCTGTCTCTCTTGGCTACAGGGTTGTTCACCCGCCACCGCAAAAGAGCTGTTATGCTGCTGGCCTGCTGTGATGTTCCAGACATTTGTATGGACGGGGTGAAAAAAAATTCTGGTGCATATAAAAAATTAAAAATTCTGGTGCACATACAGTGAGAGACTCTCTCTCTCTCTCTCTCTCTCTCTCTCTCTCTCTCTCTCTCTCTCTCTCACACACACACACACTTAAGTCTTAGACAACAAGGGCATAGCACAAATAAGCTATAATATACAACGAAATGTACACACAGATACCAAGTCTCGTACACATTTGAATAAACGAGAACATATCATACATCATGGAGTTATACATTAAACAGAACCTCTTTCTCCACTGATCATGTTAATAACTGTCTTGAGTTGCCTAGAGGACTATAAATCCATGCCTCTGGCTTCTCAACCCCTCTTAATACCTCTCCTTCAAAGGCAAGACACCTCACACACTCTGAGTAGCAACAAGATGTGCTCTTAAAATGCATTTGCAAAAACTTGCTGAGTGTTTTCATCTGTTGCCTCAGGGTCTTTAGTCTTAGGCCACCCATCCATCCTCTCTGAATATCAGAGGGGAGAAGAAAAGCAACGACCTTGTCTCCAAACTGATCCATTTGTCGGTCCATGGTCAATACCACTGCATAGCTGTGTGCTTAGAACTGTGTGGCTGGATGTGGAGAGAAGGCCAGTCAAATTCTGAGATGAGATTTGGATGTATTCAGTCTCACGCTGAAAATGTTCAAATGTTTTGCAGTTAATATTGAGCTTACTCCCTCCTTGCTTTGCATGCACAGTGAAATGCATAAAGAAAAAAAACATTTTATTAATTTACAAGCTTTTATTTGCACATTTTTATCCACACATTTAAGACATCAAAATTATACAGTTTGGATGCAATGCAAATCTTGCATTATGGAATAGAACCCTTACAAAGAATTCTCTGCATTGCAGGTAGATAGCCATGGCTAATACTGAAGAACAAGCTAACCCTCAGTTTGTTACCCTAGCCATCAGGCTAATGGGCTGTGACCCCAGACAATCCATTCCTTACAGATATCAATGGCACTGAGACTGGAACTTGATTAGCAGACTTGACTTGACTTGAACCTCACTAGCAGAGTCCATTGTGCGATTGTTCTGCAGTACCAATGATTGATTGCTGATCATTGTTGATGACTGTTGGAGGCTGAGGGTCCATTCTTCTGATGGAGTGATTTCCTTAAAAAATGTATGTTATGAAGAAAAACTTGGACAAGTGAAGACTTTGACACAACCAATATTTTATGTACACAAATCAGTCACACTTTCAACAACTGCTTCAGAGGAAAAACAACTGATTCAGATGAGCAATTCTCTCTCTCTCTCTGTCTCTCTCTCTCTCACACACACACACACAGACACACACACACATAAACACTCTCTCTGTCTAGGTGGATTTCTATTGTGGAATGAAAAACAATTATCTATAAAACCTTGAATTTTTGCACAAAGCAGCGCTGAACACTCAGCTTCTCCCTTCCTCTCTCTCCTCTTTCTCGCAGTCTCGCTCACACACACACACACACACACACACAAACATTATATACACACACTTGAGCCCTCTCTATAATGAATGCCACCTCAGATATCTTCCTTTGGCTTCATGGCAGTGTAGCTGTGGAAGGGGTGAGTCCCATAAGGCATGTCCTTTAGTGGCCCAAGGAGCAGACTGGTGGACATCTAATAAAAAGGCTGGATGCTGTCAGACAGGAACCCTATGGGGTGGTGGCCTTTTCACCCACAGCTGATGGCCTGTGGATCTGGGGTGTTTCACATACAACAACAGAGCTTAGCATCAAACAGGAAAAATCCTGGAATTCTTACTCACTTTTGATCAAGATGCTAATGGCCGAGGTGCTTTTCCCTAAAGGTGGTGTGTTCCTTTCACAGTTGCTGAAAATATTCACTGACTTGACCACGGTCCATATTTGCACAGCCTTTAAATAACATGAGCAATATACGTTTTTATCAGAGTTTGTATCAAAAATGTTACACAAATTGAGGACAGGTTTTTGCCAACAGTATAGACAAGCCAATTTCAAGCATTATATTTATATGGAAATAAGGCACATGCTACTTGGCAATAACTGCTTCCTTCAAGCTGTTCTATGGGATAACCACACAAGTCCGATTTCCAGGGAAGATATGGAAGAACCCACTTTGACCCCAATTTCTGAAATTAAAACATTATTTATCTTAAAGCCACATTGTGTAATTTTTCAGGTTTTCTATTATCAAAATTGTATTGTTTCATTTAAAAGAATTACCTTATTAATTAGTAATTACCTCCGTCCAAAAATCAATGTGTTCTGGTAAGCCTTGTATTCGCTATTTCTATATTGCGTTGGTGTAGTGAATTTAAGCTTCAATAACGCGCATTCTGTTGTAGGCCCAGAATGCGGTTTACCACCTCTCCGCTAGATGGGAGAAATTCTGACGCATTGGGGGTTTAATGATATTGACTGTAGAAAGGAACGTCCCGAGGAAAATTCAGCGAAATGTCTCCGATTTTCACCTCAGAGGCAGGCGTAGTCCTGAGCATTCAAGGCTATAGCCCCTGATCTCTGTGCCTCAAAAACAAAAAACATTGTAGCCAGTGAAAACCACAGGAACATCTGATATGACCATATACTGTATGGGCACATGGTGCAAATTCAACGTATTCTTTCTTCTCTTTGAGTATGGCTTTACATCACATTGCTATTGTTTCGTCCTGCTACTGTAGCTAGCCTTTGTAAGTTCAGTGCTGAGAAAGACAGATGGATAAACATTTCTGAAGAAAAAAAAAGGTAGAGTAGGGTCAAGGGGTGGAGACTGATACTGTGGCATCATCAACCTCAGCTCAGGTTTGTGAAAAGCAGCTCCAGCCTCATAGGTAGCTTTTGATGAAAGTGATGGTGCGGAGTAGATTTTACTACATTGCAATGCACTACGAAGCCAATCTAAATACCCCATCCGAAGTTCTGTTTACCTTAGCCGAACATTGACGGCGATAGCTGAGTTTGCTACAGCCGAACATCGAACATGTGATGTATCTCGTAAATTACACCACTAAATGTGCAAGTAATCTTACCAACCTTCTACAGTAGTGTAAATACTGTAGGGTATGTACTGACAGAACGCTGCATTGGATAAGTAAGTCCACCATGAGTTTATTAAAAACAACTTTTGCCCGATCGCTGCTAGTCTCAAAAATCCAATATGCCAGCACGTCGATGTCACTGCACTGGTTTGGGAAAACCAAGTAAAAGTCCCCCTACTTCTTCTGTGTGCATGACAACTTCCTGACAGAAAGCGATGCATCTAACGACAAATACAGTGATATTTTGTTGAGGTATTAACAACTTTTTTTGGTAAAATTGTTTTAGCAACAAAATATCACTGCATTCGTCGTTAGAGGCATCGCTGTGGTATTAGTAAAATATGTTCAAAGCATCTGAAAGCATCTGAAAGAACAAATGGCTATAATCTTATATGGTTACATTTTTGTTGTGATTATAAGAGGTCCTTGAAAAATATTCTCCTCAATGAGGGGTTCCAGGCCCAAGACAGATTGAGAACCTTCTTGTGACACTCCTGCTCAGTGGTCTGGTCACCTTATAATAAGATAACTTATTATAGATTTACATTGTAACATCCCGACATAGACTGTGTAGTGAAATTAAGGTGACATCATTCATGCTTTAGATGTGGGTAATGCATCGAAGGTCGCCTAAGGTCTCTACCAAATCTTTCCCTGTAGGGGCCCCCAAATCATCCCTCTGCCACCCTGAACACCTTAAAAACATGTTTAAGGTTATTTTGGCACTGTTAATTGTATGCATAGATTTGTTAAAATAACGTATGTCAAAAAAGCATTAATATGCACATTCTGTGTATATGTAAAATTGTCTTAGAACATACACCCCCCAAGTCGCACCATATTGGAAAATAACAACATTGATGCAGCATAAGCAACAGTATGAGATATAACCTGCACCTCCTGCGCAACATGTTCCTAAGCCCCCCTACACTGTCCCCATTCACCTGCAAGTGCATGAAAATTAAAATATTCATCTTTCTTAATTTATTGACTTCTAATCACACAGCAAATCTGCACAGCAAATCAAAAATCATTTATTCTATGTCTATGCTTTTAAAAAAGCAAATCTGAAACTAATATGAAAATGTTGATTTAAAAATTTGAG
>JAVQKI010051115.1:0-11407 GCA_036025975.1 Nematalosa erebi
CATACAGATACAGACACACACGCACACACACACACACACACACACACACACACACACACACACACACACACACACACTCTGTGCTGTTGGTGGGAGTATTGATTAGTGTCTTCATGCCCTGGACTAGCATCAAGCGAGTGCTTCACTGGGGAGGCCAAAAAGACTGAACAGGAAAGATGAGCCCATCTGTACTTAATGGAGTGAGCAGGAGCAGAGAGTGGAGGAAAAAACATACTGTTGCATCTTCAGCAAAGTGAATTAGGGGAAGAAGCCATCTGGAAACAGCAACAGGGCTTTCGGAATAAAAGTGCTTTAAAGTGTGTGTCTGGGTCTGTATGTGTGTGTCAGTGTGTGTGTGTGTGTTTGTACATGTGTGTGTGTGTGTGTGTGTGTGTGTGTGTGTGTGTGTGTGTGTGTGTGACAGGTCTTGACAGAGTGGAACCTTGTGTGCATCCCTCCTTATTCTGACATCCAAGATCCTTGGGTAACGGTGTAACCACGGCAACCCGATCGGAAGGCCTGTCCCCTAGGGATGAGGGGGCGGTTGCTCTCCTGGGGTCAAAGGTCCATTAAGGGTATTTTATTTCTGCCAGGTGAAGTAATGACACTCGGCCTGTGATGCATGGCTTTAATATGGTCCACTCCAGTAGTGTGGAACCAGCCAGGGCATTTTCAAAGCCAGGTGGGCGTGTTTGGAGCACGGGCAGAGAGCTTATAACAATGCAGTGTTTCATCAGAGCGAGGTGAGTGCTCAGTTAGCCTTAGCAATCTCTCTGCGGTACCCTTCCTGCTCTTACGGCCTTAGAAGAGCACAGACATAGAAATGCATGATCTGATTAGGCTGAGAGTGCTTTCAAATGCTTGTTTGCGCTGATGGCCTTAGTGGCCTGCAGTAAAAACAGAGCCTCCCGTCTGACTCCAGTACAGCTATCCCAGATTCCTGCAGTAAAAACAGAGCCTCCCGTCTGACTCCAGTACAGCTATCCCAGATTCCGAGTCGGATGCTTCAGCTTGAGTCAGGACCGCTCATCCGTCCTCACATTCAGCTTGCACGCAAACTCATACATACTTGCATGCACACAAACACAGACATCCCCCTCCCCACCAGACACACAAAAGGCTGCCACATATGCATAGAGCCAATCTCCACACACAAAAATATCTGTGTGTGTGTGTGTGTGTGTGTGTATACGCATGCCCCTGTGTTGTCGACAACACAACGCATCTAAGTGTAAAGGGCAATATAAAAAGGCTGGCAGCTCAAGTGCTTCCAGTGCATTTCCTTAATGATGATGCCATATTGCATCGGTAATGGGCAGCATTCGCACGCTACCCTGAGGGAGATGGGATATGGAGTCAATATGAGGAGGGAGCAAAGGGATGGATCCTGCTAAACGCCACTGAACTAGAAATTCCACACCAATGAGCATGCCCCTCACGGCCAATCGACCAATCAGGACCTCAAGTGCTCTGTGGACCATCGTTGCTCATGGCTTATTAACTAGCGCTCTCAACATTGAACTGAGAAAATCAAAATATTTACACACGCACACACACATTTGCAGAAATGGCAGCCACACTATACGCTCCTGTTGGGAGACCCAGTACTGTTAATCCTAGGCAAATGATATTTATGGCAACTTATTAAGATGCTATCGCCGATCCGTCTTTGCGGTAAAAGGATTAGTGCCGCCTGTGAAAGGCTGGCTTTGTGGCTGGTGTGCTCCTGTGAAGCATGATGGGATATCCCTCCAAAACCTGATCAGAATACTTGCATGTGTTCACTGAAGAGTGGGTGCAGTAGGTTTAGGGGTGGGTGAGTGAAATGTGTGTGTGTGGGTGTGTGTATGCATGTGTGTGTGTGTGTGTGTGTGTGTGTGTGTATGTATGTTTGTGTGGGGTGGTATGGGGGTGTCAGCTATCACGGTCCCTGCTACGCTCTGCTAATCTCTGAGCCCAAGGCTGCGTTCCTGAACCACTTCCAGGCTCCCCTCAAGTCCCGCCAGCGTTGCCGGAGACGGAGTGACAAAGGTGGCCATTCACGGGCAGCCGTGCCGAACCGTCACTTTCCTCCACAGAGGGGGCACTGTGAGGGGCAGAAATCCGACCTGGGGCAGAGCGAGTGAGCGAACGGTGCCAGCCAGGCCCACTACTCTAATCCAGACCCCCCTCAAAGTGCCCTGCTGCTGCCCCTATGAATTCACATTCTTCCACACAGACAGACACACACACACACACACACACACACACACACACTTTCCGAGATGTCTGGCATGCCTCAAAGAAGACAGATGCACTGCAATTCCCCAAACACCACAACAAAGTGTATGAAGGGAAGTACTGGGTTGAGCCAAGTCGCCAACACAGCACGTCTTGCCTTGTTGTACATTAAAGCAAATCATATCAATATTGATATGTTGTATATTTCATATTTAATCACTTGGCTGAAAACGACAGCTCAGTATGACTGATTTTGACTTGCTGCTGGAGAGCACTGGAAAAAGTGGGGCACCAAAGCTATGCTGAGCTCGTCGGTGAGTGCATATGTGCAAGAGGGAGCGGCGACAGTTGTGCCACTTAACAACCTAAAGAGGTGACAAGTTGATTCCCTTCAAGCAAGCACTCCCTGTAAACTGTCTGCTATATGCAAAGACGCGACTAACTGGCAAATTAGCCACACTCCCCGAAACTAAGTAATTAAAAAAATTCAAACACTCTCTCTTTATTTAAAATACTTTCTCCAATATTTAGCCGGCAAAGCCAGTGATTTCATTAGATCTTGAAACTCCTAAAAGAGAGAAAGAAATAATGTGGGCAACCCCTGAGGCAAAGACTGCTTAAACAGGAAGTAGGTCATTGGAGCTCTAAAGGAGGACTGCTAACTCTCGATAACCCCATCACAGGGCTGCGCTGTGCTGTGTGTGTGTGTGTGTGTGTGTGTGTGGTGTGTGTGTGTGTGTGTGTTGTGGTGTGTGTGTGTGTGTGTGTGTGTGTACGCACTGGGATTTGACTCTCTGCTCCCTCCGCCCAGACTCTGATGTTTCAATTAAACTGATAAAGCCGGGGCCCGACTCCGCCATGATTTCTCATTACGTCCTGATTGGCTGACTGACTGACTGGCTGGCTGGCTGACACTCAGGCAGCAGCTCTTATTAGTGGCGCTGGATACATGCGGAAGAAGGCTGTGGCGCCGGCGGTGTCTCGGAGGGGAGGAACGCCTCTGAGGGGCGTGAGGGGATTAGTTCTACTGAATTAGGAGAGGGACTGCGGAGGCACCCATGGAGCTCCTTTTAAGCCCACCTACCCACCAAATCCTTCCTCCTTCCCTACCCTTCTCCTCCTCCTCCTCTGCCTAAATCCTGCCTGTCAAACTGCCACTCCTATGCCTTCATCATCCACAAGCAGCCACTGCAACTGCTACCAATAGATTTGTCTCTAGAGCTGGCTGTCTCCGCCAACAAGAGGTACAAAGAGGTCTGTGTAGAACTTGTTGTTCTACAGTGGCAAGGCCTCCCTGTTCTAGCTGGGTTGGAGCCCATCACTGTCTGATATGTCTTCCATAAACCCCTATATGTCTTCCCGCTGTCACTTCCCTTTGACACCCTTGACTTCTGATCATGAAAAAACATCTCATTCAACACTTGCAAGGTTTTCCCCATCAAATATTGATGATTGCGAAAGAACGTTCACAAAACAGTGCTCTGGCAACATTTAAAGTGACAGCAAGATACCATGCGTGACCTGGAGGGGGGTGGTTGAGAGTTGAAGGATGCCAAAAAAATAAAAAATAAAAAAATAAAAAAATCACAGCTCCACTCATCAAATGGCATGCGTGACTGGGAGCAGCAAAGGTTGAGAGTTGGTAATGCTCCGTTCATCAGTCTCTGTTTTCCCGCTGACGCTGGGACTTGCCCAGGGAGACGCAGGGCGTATCGGATCTGACAGCGGGGCAGGGTAAGCCCGTTCCGCTTCGCCGTGTGCGGGTAATTGCCGCACTCTCCTCTTTGGAGCTTGGATGCTCAGACTCGTCACAACAAAGCTCCACACACACACACACACACACTGCCTTTCCTCCCGAGCCAAAAACACATCTCTCTCTTCACTTGTTTATCACAGGACTGGTGTACACAGCATCTTTTTTTTTGTCCATTCTACAAGTGAGCGCCTTAGCCGACAAAGCTAATCGCTTTGACTACAAAAGGAGGGTCCTTGTGAGGCTGGCCCTTTGCCTTTCACCAATCAGTGTCCCTGTCTCTGGGCAGAGGATAACACTCATGTGTGCAGGAGAACTTTCCAGGTCGCTTTGGGTGAGATCAGAGTTTCATAGACTCTTTGTTGATAAAGTGAAGGGTACTAGGTAACACAGAGGGTGAAGCGAGAGGAGCGATGCATTCATCCCTCATGGGAGAAGATAATTAATTGGAAGACATGATTCTACAGACTAACAGGCAATTAAATAATGCTGCTAATGTCTTTGATGTTTACTGATGTATGCTAATTTAGGGGAATAATGAGACTATTTTGATCATAGATCTGAAGGTCAAAGCTGGGAATGATTCTTGCGGCTTTCCATGTTCAAACACAACCTGAACAACTTTTTGGGCACTGGTTTCAAAAACTCAGCAACCATTCATAACACAAATTTAGACCAAGTCAGTGTGCGAACTAAAGTCATTGGTCTTATGGTGCACTAAAGATTAAAACTGGGACAGCCAGTTTTACAACAGAGGAATGGAAAGGAAAACAGGACAGGAGGATAAAGAAGAAAAATTGTCTGGAAGAAAAAAATGGTATGGAAGAAAAAAGGAGTCCGAAAGAAAATGCTCTTTGATATATTTGTCCATCAATGAAAAATAGGCATAGCTTAAGAGGATACTGATGGTCGACCATGCAGTTCAGTGGTTTTCCTTAGGTATAGGACTGAGGATATGAGGGGGGAGATACCAGACCTTTGTGTGGGTGGTCCCCCAAGTACTTACACAAAGAATTGAACATCATGTCCTCTGTTTTATTAAATTTAAACCACTGACACTTGACCTGGGTGTTTTCATGATAAAGAAAGACAAGTGATCTCTCAAACATCTGAGAGGTCCAGGGGAGAGTTCCTGAATGACCCGACTGACCCAGGGTTTCGTTTTAAATCCTTGTAGGAAGCATGGAGAACAATCCAGGGTCAAAGCTCCACACATTACCCAGGCACAACTGGTACACTGTGGAATTTAGAATTCACTCTAGTCAAGGCTGATGCTTTCTCTTAAACCGTATTAAACTGTTTTTATACACAGTCTATGGTCTTAAAAGGCAACATCTTGGTCCACAAGCACAAGCCTGCAGCACAGAAAATAGCCCTGTTTCTGTGATCAGAGGCCCATAATAAAAAACGCACTGTTCCCTGAACAGAACACCATCATACTCCCCGCTCCCATGGAATGAATGTGTAAATGAATGACTGAAGGAATGAGAGAATCAATGTCTTTTTTTCCCAGGACTCCATTCACCAGATCAGAGAAAAGAATTTTGTTTTAGAATGTTTTCTAAAAAGCACATCCTGCTCCCCCACACCCATTCTCTATTCTCTCCCATCACCGTGCATGAAGAAAGAAGTTTATTTGTGGGATTAAGAAGCAGCAGAGGCCCAGTAATCGAGCTGCCTGTTAGAAGCTCATTGGTATGGGCACCACAGAAATTTGTGGAAGAGGACCCCATGCTGGCTGAGGGCACCCCCAAACCCGTTTGCCCCCTGCACCCCTTAATCCGGCAGCCAATCAACCTGGTACTTTGCAAGAGCTGAATTTAGGGGATTTTCAGGATGAGTAGTATGATGGAGAGACAGAGAGAGAGAGAGAGAGAGAGAGAGAGCGAGAGAGAGAGCGCTCCTCTACTCTGACAGCTAATGTCATGTTGTGATGTGAGAAAATTAAGCTAGCTTCCAGTGCTAGGTCCATTGCTTTTTTAGCAGAGACTATAAGGCCATGTCTCAAATCTTACACTTCTATGAGTGCACTAGAATATAGTGCACTGAGCATACACTGCCATAGTGTGGATTTTCGATGTTAAGAGTTATCTCAAATGGATCACTTCTTTGTAACAATAGGTGGAGGTAATGCACGGAAAAGCCATTTAAATCAGTAACTCAAATATTCAGATTGATGACTTTAGTCTGGGACTTACATGTGAGTAGCCTGGTGAAACATAAGCAAAGAAATTTTTATTACCGTTGTTGCTTAAATTTAAATGTGGTTACTGCAACTCCCACCATCGTCTTGGGAATTGCCCAACATTAATCTCATTTGAAACACCAGTCACCTGCCCCACCCCTTCTGCTATGTAGCCAAAATGGGGGTCGTTTAGTGCGAGAAGTGTGCATTTCAGTGCACTGAGTTTCGCTGTGTTTGTCAGTGTGAACGCACTATGCACCAGTGTTCGAAATGTGCAAGTGTACACCATTTAAAACACGGCCTAAATCTAATCCAAAGCCATTAATTATCATTAAACAACTGTATGTTCACTCAATGATTCACATTTGCTGGTTAGTCAGAGGTCTACAAGAGCCATTCCATATTGAAGTACTTTAGACTGCTGACGTAAAAGTCTTTGATATTCATTTGGATGAATAAGGGCATCAGTATCCTGTCCAGGCCCTCATGGGTTGAACTTCACAAGCCCAGGCAACCACAACTCTTAGCATGCAGGAAGTTTCCAGACACATTTGTGGTCATCTAGAGGCATCTGCTTCGACCTGGGAAGGTGAGTAATGCAAGCAGTTTAATGTCAATAAAGGTAAATAATGCCCATGAAACCAGACAAGCGTGGTGAGGAAGGCAAGGAACAACAATTTGATGTTGGCTTGTTGGTGTGCAGGAGACATGGTTTGCATTAAAGACTGATGAGCTAATCTAGATGCAGCCCATTTGATGAATACACAGTCAGACTGCTTCCTTTTGTCACGCTTGTTCCAGGGGAGATAATTGCCAGCTCAGCGGTGACACAACATGCAGTGGAATCTTAGGGGTCCATCAGAGGGTTGGTAAAAGATTTTTGTAAGGTACCCTCAGAATGGAGAGTGGCATGGAAAGAATTTAGTATTTTCAGTGTCTCTCTTAAGCCATCTCCAGAACTTTGGCAAGATTATCTGATGAATCTGGTCACGGTCTCAGAATTTAAGCTGCACTAGCCTAATCCCTGTTTACGACTTATGGCTCTTCTGTGCATCACTAAAAGGCAACATTACCTGACGATAAATTAGATGCAGAACAGAGTCACATAGAATATTCTGGATCAAACGTCATTGGTGACGCTCCCCCATGCATCCATCTGGAGGGATGACAGAAGGCTACGTTTCTACCATTTAGGTTGATACTGAATAAATAACATAATAAACACATATAAAACATGATTTTTGAAAAATCGGAGACACAGTTGTCTATGAAATAAAATTAGAAGGAGTGAGTGAGTGACAAAGATCTGATGTGGTCTATGTGAGTACGGTAGCCTGTGTGCGCATGCATAACTCTATCTTGATACTCTAATGGTACATGCATGAATACTGATGTGCTAATTACAAGGCAGGAGACAAGGAATGCTACCATACACAGAGGCAAATGCAGGACTCTGTCCCATACAGTACATCACTGCCAGGTAAAGAGAGATTAAGTATTGTAGGGCTAACTACTGCCATTCAGTAAGTCTCATTCATGCAAAGCAAAGAAAACACAGCACACAGCGGGGGCAAAGTCATCAATTTAAAGCAAAATGCTGAGCTTTTGGATATTCATCTTTCAGCGCCCATCACTGAGGTGCATCGAGGGCAAGACCATGTGGTGCTTGGTTACGGTGGAGGAGTTGGCACCTACAGCTGCAGGCACAGTGGGGATGGTGCCAGGCCAGGTGAGATGGAACAGGTGTGCACTCAGCGGAGTGTGGACGCCAGTCAGGGGTGAAGGGCACCCCGCGGAGCGGCGGAGGCGAAGAGGAAAAGATGAGGTGAGAGGAGTCAACTCGACTCACACCTCACACTGAGGTCTGACAGTAGAGGAAGGAGAGAAGGAGGGGGGCAAGAGAGGGAAGGAGAGAAGGAGGATGGAGGGGAGGGGGGCAGCCTGCTCCTCCAACATAAAGACAACAAGCGGAACAAGCTTTCTTCATTCATTCTGTCTTTTTTCCACAAAGGGCTTTTTAAATGATCAAGCCATTACCAGAAATGTTTCTTTCAACAGTCAAAATGTCATCATTTGTTCATTCATCATTTTGACTACTCTTCCACAAGGACGGAAAATCAGATCATTGCACTAGATTAACTCATAAATGAAAATAAATAAATGAATGACCTTGTCATGTTTTTGAGTTGGAGATCTCAGACCAGATAATAAATGTGCACTCCTCCCCCCTGTGTACAGTCTTAACCAGCTTCCAGTGACATCAATACCGTCTGAGCCTTTTACAACCTCCCTTCTCTGACCTCAGGGCTCCAGTCCTCTTCTTGCTCTTGCACACTTGGTTGCTCCCCTCCGTCAGTCGCTCCCTCCCTCCCTCCCTCCTTCCCAGCAGCCTTCTTTCCCTCTCTTTCTCAGACACTCTAAACCCCTGAAAGACCTGCCATTACAGCAACAAGCTCAGGTTTCAGCACAAGAAAGCCGGCTCCCATTTCCACAGGGACCTGCCGTATATCACTTCAGACTTGTTCTTTGACCACCTGAGCTCCCTACCAACTACCAGTCAGCCTTTTTTTCCCCCCACTTTCAAACACTTTACAACAACTCAATATGACCTTGCCTAACACCAAAACTATAAATAGTTTAACACATTTTGGGGGAAAAGACAATGGTGAAACCATCCCATTTCCTTGATAAATGATTAAAAACTAAAAACTGACTACATGTACTTGTCACATTGAAATAAAGCATGTTTCCTCTGCTGTCCCTGGAGGGCTCTGGCCTACCTGTGTGGCAGTGGAGCTGTGAGCCTATTGACCATGCCGCACACAACCGAGGCACTGAAGCACAGAACCCCATTCATTCACACTGCCGGCGAGAGGGACTTTGTTTGTCATCCGATGCAAGCAGTGATACCTCTCGGACAGCCATTAACCCATCCATCTTGCTCAAATGCACCAACACACAAATACCACATTATTCACTTTGCCGTCACTGACTGAGACTAGAAAAAAGGGGTAAAATTGAGCATCAACAGGAAAAGGAAGTGAGGTGTGAGGATTTTGAGGTGTGTCATGGTGACCAAGAACATATAGTAGAGGGTACTTAAGCTATGGACATCACGGCACCATGTATTTTTAAAATGACCACCATATATGGTAAGGGGGATCCTGTGAGGCCCATGAGGGATGACCACCAAGGCACCAAGAAACCAGACGCACTGACTACATAAACAATTCTGGATGGCAGAATGCTGTATATAAATATATATGTATACCTAAATCACATGGCGATCGAACCCCTGTCTAAACCTTACAGAGTTGAGGAAGGACAGAAAGACGACTTGGTCAGGAGTCGCCCCTTCCCCCATCCCAACCCACAGAAGAGAATGGTGTGAATCAGATCAGCGAGCTAGACAAAGACAAAGACAGACGCAGTTGTGAAAGAGCCTGGATGAGCTATTTATTTGGCCTAAATGATAACAAACCAGAATGGCTGTGGTCTGCTCAAGTTGGATGGAGCTGTGAGGAATGTCCTGATGCGTGTGGGGGAATGGGAGTGCCGGCACTATACAGTTGCCAGTTTTATTTCAATGTGTGAGGAGTTGTGTGCTGTTCTAGGGGTGGGAAGGCCATGGTGACGGGAGAATGGAGGGAAGCCAAAAGAGGAGCAGCAGAATGAGAGAGGCGATAAGATTTTGGTAGAGAGCAAACACAACCAGAAATATATAAAAATTAAGAGAAAGACAAAGATGAGAGAGAGAGAGAAAGTGGGTCTTGAGAGAGAGAGAGAGAGAGAGAGAGAGAGAGAGACAGAGAGAGAGAGAGTGTGAATGAAAATGATGCGAGTGGAATAAGATGCAGGTCTCTCCCTCTGTAAGTGCTGACATGCAGAGACAGGCTGGCGAGGCAGTGAAGATAGGTGTCAGCACGGGAGAGCACAGGATTTCTGTGCGCGCACACACACACGCACATGCACACACACACACGCACATGCATACACACACACACACACACACACACACACACACTTCACCCAACTCCTGCTGGATCCACAATTACATGCATACACAAGCCATGGACGTTAGAACACAGAACACTGCCTCTCTCTCTCTGTGTGTGAGTGTGAGTGTGAGTGTGTGTGCGGGTGTGTGTGTGTGTGTGGTGGGGGAAGGAAGGGTAACCTCTTTTTGTTACCATTTGCCCAGAAGTGTGCAAAAATAGACCCAGGCACACACAAAAAGGAAAGGGAGAAGAAATCCCTGGGATGTTTTGCTATTTCTGTATGCCGTTATCTGTGTGGGTAACATTTCAGCTGTGGTCAGCATTGGATCTCAATGCAGATGGGCCTTTCCAACAGACTGAGCGGATAAACCCGACAACATTCACACATCTATGCGCCCTAGTCTTCAGTCCCAGAGCAATCACTTACTCAAAAAATGCTGTTGCCAACAACAATGACTTCATTGTTTTTTTCTAATCAGCCCATCGTGTCTGGATTGCAGTACACTGGGATAAACCAAAAACAGGAAAACGTGGAGATCAGGGATTGAATGGCAGTGTTACTGTCTTAGCATTACTGCTACAGGGTTCCAATAGGCTGCGTTGACATACTGTTCAGCTGGTCTTTCCTGTGCAACATGACACACATAATAAGATAATGACATTGTAACAAGGGGATTAGCCTTGTTTTACGGGGAAAGGTCACACTATGCATTAACCCAGCAGCTTGTAAGTCCTTCCAGAGGCCAGGGGCTGTGTTAACCTTAAGGCCAGAGGTTAGACTCAATCATCAGTGTTTACAAATGGCAGTTCTCACTCACAGGCGCCCAAGTGCTGCCAATGTGCAGTGGTGCCTCACCTCCACACACAGATGGGCAGGTAACCAAACGAGAGATAAGCAGGAAGAGCAAAGATGTAAACTTCGGTGATGGCATAGTGGTTAAGGAACCTGGCTATAGTGCTAAAGGAACCTGGCTATAGTGCTAGTAGCCCAGATATTGTGGGTTCAAATCAAGGCTGCTAACCCTGATGCAATTAATTGACAAATGTAAGTCACTCTGGATTAAAAGCGTCTGCTAAAAGCATAAATGCAAGAAAATGTAAATATAAACTTAAGCTAAATTACCATTGCTGACTAGCCTGGTTTTCACCGACTATTAAGCTCATCACACGAGCTTAGTCTGGCCAAGATGGCGTTCTACCCGCTTTCCGAGAGGCTACGTCGATCAAATGCCTCTGTATCCTACTGGACGA
>JAVQKI010051180.1:0-10128 GCA_036025975.1 Nematalosa erebi
TCAATTTGCCACCAATCTGTATAAGAGCAGTAAATGAATAAAGTTCCATCCTAAAGCTTGTCTGGAGCTATTGCAGAATTATCATTCACATATTTTTAATTCTTGGGGTGTAGCCTAGTTTTTTTCTGTTATGCCTAACTATTCAGGTGTCCATCCATTCAATGAATGTCGCGAAAATATTACACCTAATCAGTCTATGCTACTGCTCCACGGAGCACCAAATTATGCCAATGTGCTTCTGTCACCGCCGGATCATTCGCAGGACATCCAGGCTACATGCTATAATGGAACCGAAATTATAGGAAAGGGAAAATGAAGTTTTCCTATCGGGAAATGCTTGCTAATTATTTGGTGCCTGCAATAGAGCCATAGGCTACATTTAGGCGGTGGCGTAATCGTAAAGGCCAAAGGTAAAGGTTTATAATCGTCCAACTTCATCAATACGGAACATGGAAGCCTCTGTACGATGACGTAGACCTTCTCTGATGGCTGACGGAGACATCCCCATAAAGCCTAATTTATACTCAGCATACTCCGTAAATACACAGACATATACATTATAAATATATTATAAAAGTGTAGCACAAACATGCATTACAAAATGCAACACAAAATACATGACATTCGTTCTGTGTATAGTGCTTTTGATAAGTAACCAAATAATAAAACAATACAGATTATCCAGTTTCCTTGATTGTCATCCTGGGCCTAATGAATCCACGCAACCATTGCTAAATTCAATTCTCTATAAACCACTATTCTTTTCAGCAAATTACTGTAGTTATTGGTTGAGCCCTCGCAATATGACCCTTGCCTGCCTTCCTGGTATTGTGTTTATGCACAGAGTATTTCTTCTCTCCTGAACTCAGGTCTGTGTGTTCTCAATGTGTTGCTAAGAAATGTCACTGTGCTTGAAGCCAGCCTCCTCTCAACACCGAGCCATGACAGGATAGGCTGTATCTTAAGAATGCCAGTTCTGGATGAGCACCCTGGAACAAGCCTAGCAGCCCTCTTCTGAACAACTTGTAATTTAGTCAGATCCTTTTTTGTAGCTGAGGCCCAGACCACTGAACAGTAATCTAGGTGAGATATTATTAATGATCTACAAACTTGTTCCAGAATATGAGATGGTACATATGGTGCACATTGTCTAGTGAATGATTCTGTCTATATGTTCTGACCATGCCAGATGGTTATCAATGACCATGCCCAATACTTTCACCTTCTCCACTTGTTCAATGGGCTCTTTGGCCACATATAAATCCAATTTTGGTTTAACAGCCAATTTGTGTCTAGACCCTAAAATAATACTCTCTAGATGTGTTCAAGACAAGCTTGTTTGATATAATCCATGCATTCACAATGTCTAGTTCTTGTGATACAACTTCACTGAGTTCTTTACACATGTTAGCTGCATAATACATTGTAGAATCATCTAGCATTTTTTACAGCAGAAGGCAAATCATTTGCGAAAATGGAGAAGAGGAGAGGTCCAAGACAACTTCCTTGAGGCACACCAAAAGTTATGTTACTTATATTAGATAAGCTGCAAATGTAGCAAAGTCTATGTGTTCTAAGACAGAGATACATCTTAATCAAGGTAATAGATTTGTCTTTCTATCAGGGACGGACTGGCCACCTAGTATAACGGGCATTTTCCCGCTGGGCTGACGTGCTTTTTGGGCCGAAAGGGTACCACTCCATTTTTGTCTGCTCGGCCCATAGCCTTGGATCAGTGGCCCACTCGGTTTTCTTCAGAATACGTGCTTGACCATACAGACCTACACGCCATTAGTCTCTTTAGCCGGCATAATTCGTAGCCCAATTTTTAAAACAAGCATTTTTCTCTGACCAGACCATTAACTACGTGGCCTTGATTATTTTCTTAATTTAAACTCTACTGGGCCGGCCCAATCACATGGGATGTGTGGTGTGCGATGTCGGTATCTGTTAAAGAAACCGGCCCTTCGTGGAGACCCTTACTGCCTGATGTGGCAAATTCACAGGGATGTATACAGATTGTCTTTTTCAGATAGCCTATAGAGGTGGTGCCAGGTTTAGCATGCACACAGAGAGCAGGGTGGAGAGGGAGGAAGAGATGAGTGAGTGAGTGTAGAGCTTGTGGTAAGGAGAACTGCTTTCAAAATACTGTTTCTTAACTCTTGATAAAACTGACCAAAAGAGAACTGGTGGCGGCTGTTTGCAAAGTTATGATAATGCTACAATAACGCTTGGTTTGCTTCATGACTGTTTGTCTTACGTTTATGACCACCACTATACTGTATATGTCAGTGCTGACCTACAGATAAAAAATGATCTCAAAACACAATTGATGGTGGACAAACTAGCCGTTGCAAGTTAGCTGACAACAAAATTGTAACATTTGGTCGAGACAAGTTAATTAAACACCAATGCATGCATCCACATGCGATACAGCATACAGTGCTGTCTTGTAGGGATGGGCGGATCGATACCAAAATATCGAAATTTCGATCTTTATGAGGTATTTAATATGGATCGATCCTGGTATTAAAATATTGATATCAAGTCATGTTTATATTGCTGACTTCTTTCAAGTTCAAGTTTATTGATGTTTTGTTCATATGTCATTCATTGACGGTTGTCAGGCACTACTTCTTTCCGTGTTCTCACTCTGCACCAAACGTCGGTACTACGCCATCCCGCGATAGCCTTAAACTGTTTTCTGCTCACGTGCAGTCAGTGGCAGAGCACCGTACAGTATGGCTCAGGCTCACCGTACAGGCAGATGACTTCTATAAGTCAGGCAGCCCCCACCACCACAGCAGCAACAGTGCGGCAAAGTTCACTAACAGAGGCGTTTGAGAGAGGCAGACATTATCCAGGTAACCATGTGGAAGAATAAGTGTAAAGCAGGGAAGGTGACATGTTTATCCCTGACAAAAATCAGTAAGTGTGGATGTGCACTGCAAATGCGGTGCGCTACATATTTTGAAAAGCAGCATTACGGCCCTTTAGACATGAAAATGTTGAAAGTAATGCAATATGGAAAAAAGATATTTACATTTATGCATTTAGCAGACGCTTTTATCCTAAGCGATTTACAAAAAGGGGATTAACAATCAGGCTACATAGATAATAAGCCTTAGGAGTAAAAAGAAGCTGCACTCTTTTTGTAAGGGATGCTATGTCACAGTCACATTATCTGGTGAACCTACACGGCCACATTAGCTGCTGTGGGTTATGTTGTAAAGAATTGTAACTTCCTAGTGCTTTGAAATGATATGATATAGCAAACTTTCATTAAGGCCATCTTTGATGAATAGTATTCTCACATCAATGTCAGCCCAATAGCCTGTAGCCTACTGCATTACCTTTATCTAGTGGAACAGTTAACAAAAGAATTTGTAAAGGCTGTCATTATATTGAATGTAGTAGGCCTACATAGCCACATAGTCAAGGTTCAGTGCACCCCCCTCCCCCTCCCCATGTAGCCTGCGGCCTGTACTGTAGATACTCAGATGCTTTTATGAGAAGTTTAGTGCCCATTAGGCTTTTTGTAGTGTAAGATTTTTTATTCTGTTTCCTGTTGTCCTTTTTTTAGATAACTCTCCCAGAGCTGTGGCACTTACTAAACTCCTTGGGCAGATGGTGGAGTTGGACCTCCAACCACTCTTAATAGTTGAAGACAGGGGTTTTAAGGCTTTTGTCAATGGTCTTGACCCATGTTACAAAATTCCAAGCCGCAAGTGTTTGCTTGAGGGGACAATGAAAAACATGTACAACACCTGTCAAAGGCTACGTTTACATGATGACTCTCTGGACAGAAGACGCAAAAGTGGCGTCGCGTCTTCACTTTTTTATTCTACGTTAGATGAGCCTTCTAAGGAGGAAATCTGTGTGCATATGGTGACGCAAAAGTGTGTGGAATTCGATTGGGTATGCATGCCAGGCGGCTAGGTGGTGCTGTAATACACTATCACATAACGCCACCATGAGCCAGTTTTGCGTCTTCAGCAGTTTAGATGGAGACGCTGTATACGCCGGAGCATAATCAAGTTTTTTATTCTGGAGGGTGGTTTCATTGTTTTGCGTTTTTAAGCCCCAAAAACCCCGTCACCGTAAGGCCACCAAAAGCTGCTTCCGATCAATTTTTTTGTCGTGTTATCGTGTAAACGGCCCCTATGTGAACAAACTATTCTGTAGTCTGCAGTCCACAGGGGAATGTGAATGTTACCTAAACCGTAGCAGTTATCTGTCCTTATTTGTCCACATGCTTGACAGCAACAGCCAGCACCTTATTGGGTTGGGCACTGCACTGTGACTGAAGCAACAAACCGACCCAGATGGGACTTGAACCCACAATCCCCAGCTCCGGAGGCTGATGCCTTATCCATTAGGCCACTGGGCCACAGTTTCTAGGTATGTATGTGAGTTATCTGGTGAGGAATGGGTACCTACTGCATGCCAGCATCTGTACTAGTGAACAGGGCACTCAGTGCTGTGCCTCTGCTGACCACTGTGGACAGTGTGAATGTAGTTTAATCCAGCCATACCATAGCACTTATCCATACTGACTTGAACACACACTCACCAGCAGCAGCCATATTGGATTGGACACTACAGTGTGTCTTCAGCATCAGATTGACCCAGACTGGCCTTAAACCCTCAGCCTTATCTACTGGGCCATTGTACCTATAAAATAAAACAATGACATCATGCCCACATGTTCTGAGGAGTGTGAGTTGCTCTGGGTGAATGGAGGTTCTGGGGTGTCCAAAGTAATGGATGAGATCACAGTATACCAAACAAATGATGCCTCAGATTCTTTGTCCACTTTCAGGGGCAGGGATGGAGGGTCTCATCAGTTAATAAAGCAAACTAAACTCGACTTGGGATACTGGCTGTTTCTCAGATGGCAAACTGAGTACTGTACTTAGTGCAGGAGACTAGGCGGCATAACTTGCCAGACTCTTCTCCTTCAAGAGAATGTACTTATTTGATTTTTACATTCATTTCCATTACTGAAATGTACCTATTTGACTTGTATGCTCATTTTGCTAAGTCCTTTACTGAAATTATGGTTCTGTTGTATGGCATACGGTGTAAAGGCCCCTCCGCATTCTCGCTGGGACCTTATCACCACCTCGAACGTGCAATATTCACCGTACGCCATGTCATTCATTATCCATTACATAGCCAATGTTACTGCAAAAGATATTCAAATGTAACTGAAATTGTAATCCTGATTTTTTTCATGAAAAT
This sequence comes from Nematalosa erebi, assembly GCA_036025975.1. Classification (NCBI taxonomy): domain Eukaryota; kingdom Metazoa; phylum Chordata; class Actinopteri; order Clupeiformes; family Clupeidae; genus Nematalosa; species Nematalosa erebi. The sequence goes on from JAVQKI010051180.1 coordinate 5,245, forward strand.
ATCTAACTTATTTACAAATTTTAAATATAATTTATTACTGTTACTTTTATATTGTAATTAAATTACATTATGGAATTAGAGCAGAATTACAAAGTGCACATTTTCTCTGTGTGTTAAAAAAATTGGTGCACCATATAGATTGTATGTATTGTAGTAAGCAGTTACTTACAGGAACATGCAAAGTTGTAACGATGATTGTTTACCTACCTTGTGTTCTCATTGGCTCTAGCATGATGATCAAAGAGAGCCACTGCCACATCACTGGTAATGCAAATCTAGATTCTGGTAATCTAAATCTAGTTGCACAAGAGTTCATAGGTCATCTAAAGTAGAGGCTGATGGCTTTCATCTTACTGCGACCCAGATGGGACTTGAACCCACAATCCCCAGCTCCGGAGGCTGATGCCTTATCCATTAGGCCACTGGGCCACAGGAATAGCCCATCTCAGAACTTCATTAACATGATAGTTGCTAATGAAGACCATGCATTTCTATTGTGATGTATTTCCAATGGATGGTGGGATCTGTTCCAGATTGACCAGACGGCTAAACCCACAGAGGTAACACATAATAATGTAGTCGTTGGATACAGCTGCTGCTCAGATTAGTCTATATAATAATGTCTGTCATTAGTGTTTTTCAGTACAGTATAGACAGCAAAGTTCTCAGTGAGTATTATACAATGCATCTTATAGAGCTGTCCATTCAAAACTTTTGTAGATATGTGAGTAAAGCATTCATATTTTAACCCTGTTCCATAACAGCAAATATAAAATAGCCATAGCCATTGGCTAATTTTGGCACATGTACATTTTAAGTCTATTCATGTCCACAGTCCGTGTCCAACACGGCATAAAGAAATATAAAAATAGTGCCACATATCTTGTGTTGGGGACTATGAATGAGGCCTAAACTTTAACCACAGAACCTGACTAGCCTTACTATATGAGCAAAGCAACAGCAGGCAGTGGACGGCAGTAGTTTGATGACGATCAGAGGAAGCCTCATGCATGGCCTACAGTATGCCAGATAAACAAAGTGCCAACTCTTCCAAGTCAGATAAGAATTGGCAGAAAGGCATGCTCTCATCCCAAGCATTTTATACAGCGCCTCTACACCTTGGGGACAGTGAATGGGGCGTCCTGTACACCTTTGTCCATATTACAAACTTACCTGTAGTTACTGTAACCGTCTCACATGCTGACCAGAGCACACACTACATGGTTTCTGTAGTAGCCTAACAGACTGACCAAGGTGGGACTTGAACCCACAAACCCCAGCGCCAGAGGCTGATCCCTTATTCAGTAGGTCACTGGGCCTCCCCTTCAATCGAAAAACTTCCCTGTCTGGAAGGCTGAATGGATGAACCTGGGTTAGGCTCAGTGAATGAAGTTTAATCTTTGCATGTAAAGGGCTGTCCTACTGCTGCCCTGACACTTGAATGAGATATTTTATACCAACTGGCTTCACCTTTCCTAATGAATGGATAAAGACCAGGGATCTAAAAGACGAGTCTCATCTGTTTCTCACAGGGTGACGCCATAGTTCTATTGATTTGAGAATAATTCCTCCTTTTGCTCTAAGTACTGAACTTGATTCTGCATCTTTGGCAGGATTGAGAGTTAGTCCTTCTGTTCTACGCAGAAAGAAATCAGAGGTTTTTTTCTGAAAAAGACCAAAGACAAAGGTCCTCCCTTTACATGCTGACTGAAGAAAAACTGCATTCTCATCTATCAAATGGCAAGTAGAAAATAATCTCTATCTATAATCTATGATTAGATTATCCACACTATAATTGTGGTCTCTCTGATGTTAAAGAATCTGTGTGAAACCACACACGTCCCACTCCTGGTTTTTCGCGGTGCTGCATTACAAAAACACTTGTACTCCGGAGAAGATCAAATCTGGTTGATGTTACACACTGGGCAAGAGATATGTAAACTGCTGTATGACTCCTACACAACAGCTCTCACAACACAAGAGACTCCAAGTGAGTGATCATGGCAGGATTGGGCCCATATCTCAGTGGTCAGTGAGAGATCATGGCAGGATTGGGCCCATATCTGTGTGGGTAGTAAGTGGACAGTCTGGAGTTTGAAGACTTTAGGTGGTTTAAAGGCATAACCTCGAATGAACCTCTCAAACATCTGAGTCTGAGACTACTACAACCATCTATGGAAAGTGATACTCAGAAAACAAGCCAATGTGCTACACTTTATCTAACAGAGAATAAATGACCGTTCACACAGGAAACTCTGAGTGGCACTGTAAACATCTGTCATAGTTTACCTTGCAAAGAATAACTGCAGATGCCTAAATATCAATACCATAGTTTTATTTGCAGCTGCCCAACTATCAGTATAGTAGTTTTACTGCATACTGGTGAGGTGCCTATAAATAGCCTACAGTAGTTTTACGGCAATAATAATACTACAGTGTGTGTTTGTTTGTGGCAGAGAGAGAGGAAGAGCGTGCCCCAGACAGCAAAATCAGAGTTGCTGATATCAGCCGGTGGCCAGCTGCAGGTGCCACACCACGTCCGATTCACTGATTGACTTGTTGAGAACACAAAAAAGGACAAAGGGACAAAAAAAAGGACGGGGTTAGTAGCCCACCAGTGGAGCACTGGTAACCCAATGAGCAAACACAACCCCAGTCTGGACTGACAACCTCTTACTCTCTGGGCAGTCTATCATATGACTCCAGTTGAATTACTAGAAAAAAACTGTAAAAAAAAAAATCCCATATTTTTTCGATTGCTCTGACCATGAGTTCTGTAGTGTAGAGACACTCCGACAGGAATGGCAAGTGTTAGGTTCACATTTTCATGTTGTTATTCACATGGTGTTTTTACATACGTAGTGTTCTTACTTGTTTATTGTGAACCTCAGTGTTCGCCACGTCTCTGCCATATTTTGCGATGTCGGTTGAGTACTTTTAAGTGGTTAGCAGTAGCCTACCTCCTGTTTTTCATCTGTCCTCAGTCTGTCAAGGTCGAAATCTCTTACTGGCTGCTTTTACAGCCGCGAGGCGGCACTTTAACTGGCGCGCAATTACAGACTCGAGAGGGACAAGACGTGGGCGTTGAAAAGGGGGCCGGGCTGAGTGAGAGTGCTTGTCAATCAGCAGCAACAGGGTCGTGTCTGCCATGCTACCTTATTCTAGTCTAGTAAACAGGTAGCCATATCCATGTCCAGTACAGCACTGATGGGTTCGGTTGTAATGTTGTCTGGAGTGATTTTTTCAGTTCAGTTCAGTTTTGTTTTGGGATTTATTCAGTTGCCTATCCGCAGACTAAAATTGTAAAGCTACTTTGAGGTGGCTTGTGTTTTCTATCAAGCCATGCTGATTGAATTTTCTATCCGAAGAAGCCTTAAAAGATTAAAATAAGCCCCATCCCATGTAACTCAGTTTGTCTTTCAGAAGACAGGAAATTAAATGCGATTAGTTACTTTTGCTCTAGTATAAAATCTTACTTAAGACGGCCACTGTTTCCTCAAATCTAATCAAAGAAAGATTCGTAACATGTAGGAGAAATGTGCAGAGCGTTCGGCAGCTTCTCGAGATGAACACATGGCGTCGTCGTTTTGCACACTAAGAAACTTGCGTTCCTCGAAAAGAGGGCTGAAAAAAACGGTGCACAGATGAACTTTTCCTCCACGTTCTGAAATCTGACACCACCACTAACCCCAGAAGAAGCCAAGACGAAGGATGGATTCTTGACTTCAGTCGCATAAATAGTCCGGCGAGAGCAGACGGAAAGACCCGTGGCCTTGTCTGGAACCCATACACAAGTCTTTGCGTGGTCTGCGCCAGCGTGTTTCGAGTCATAACGTTTGTTTTATTTATTTATTTTTTTAATGAAATTTACGCCAAAAGTTTTTCTCTCTTCAAAGGCGGATGGGTGACTGCCATTCTCTGCGGATCCATGTGAGGAAAGGATGAAGAATCACAGCAACAGTTCCCGTCTAAATAATCAAACGCCAAATCACACCAAAGAAAGAAACTGCAAGAAAACGGACGGAATCTCGGTAGTCTGGCCCCGGTTCTCGCTACGTGATTATGCGTTCTGCATGGCAACATTGTTTCTCTTCTGCCTCGGCTCGCTCTTCTATCAGCTGAACGGCGGACCTCCGAAAGTTCTCGTGGACATCCGACAGTATCTAGGTAAGGCATGCGCTTTTTCACCACTTAAACTCCCCTCGCCGAGTCGTGAGGATGTGGTCTCGACTGTTGACATTTCACGTCGAAGGCAGAAAGCTGCCTCTCAGACGTGTAGGGACTGGTTTTCGGCTACCGGCTCCTAACCTCAAGGCTACTGTCACGAATAGCCTAATCTTCCCACCCTCTCTTTGCTCTCTCTGGGATATTATGCGTTTTTGTCTGTAAGCATAAACTTAGAAGAGATCTGTTCTGGGAAGGACAGTGTCTAGGTAAACTGGCACTCCGGTCTGCTACGTGTCCTGGAATGAAGTTGTCACTTCACCCTGCGACTGGCTGTGCACGGGGCAGATAGAGGGAAGAATTGGAGAGGACTGGTTTATGTTTATGACTGTCATGGAATTTTTGTATCTTGGGTTTTAGTTAGCCTTCCTTATTCACATCCCACATTCTTTTTTTCTGTCGATTTATGTAATCACTCTCACACACACACACACACACACACACACACACACACACACACACACACACACACACACACAGTATCTGGTATATTCTGTCTGTTTTGTATTTATTCACTTGATTTATGAGATGGTAAACTTTGACAGAGGAACAGATTTTATTACTTCACAGCTGATTTCTGAAGCAGTCATACTGTGTGTGTGTGTGTGTGTGTGTGTGTGTGTGTGTGTGTGTTTGTGTGCTTGTGTGTGTGTGTGTCCA